>JBBPLD010000110.1:0-59140 GCA_038089555.1 Chalciporus chontae | reverse complement strand
ATGGGTTATGGGTTATGGGTTATGATCCCAAAATTCCTGCAAACCAACTCGGGAAATCCAAAAATGTATGGCTTACAAGGGAGTATGGGTTATACCTGGTATGGGTTATGAGGGAGTCGACTGTACAGAGTATTGGGGCCACATAATACGCGCCACGCCATGCTGAGAGGAGCTTCGAGCACTCATACTCACGGTTTGGCTGCCCCATTACTCCCACTTCTGTCTGCATATCCAACTATGCCATCGAGACAAGCACCGCACAGAACAGAAAAACGGGATGGATGATGAATGCACGACCCACCAAATGCCGGATATTCATCATGAAGACGGAGACTCCAACGTCGAGTTTGCAGACAGAATCATCGATGCTAAAGCTCATTTCTCGAATTTGCGAACGAGGGTGCTTGGGAGAGCACAGCTTCGATGACATTCGCGGGGTCACCGGGCGTGATGCCAGTTAGTTCAGTCAGCCAATGAAGACCAAATCGCACCTGATACCATCCAACAAAGCCTTCCGTTTGGAGAACACGCATGAGAAGGGATACTGTCCCTGCTGTTCAGAATCAAAACACTGTTTGTTTAGGCCCAACAGATTCCGAGCCAGTGAGAATTGCGGGAGACCGGCGTCCGTGTCCTTCTGTTGGCACGTCAGCTATCAAGGTTTGGGTGCTCGGATGAGTCCGCCGATTTGTCGCTTCCTGCCGGCATCTGCAGACCGCTAGCCGAGTGGACACTTTTCGAGCACCCAGTTTTGGTATAGTGTGAGTAAAGGTTAGCCGTCCCAATCAGAATCCTGGTATGGCCCCGCGTAGGCTCGCGAAAGCCTCGAAAACACAACGTAATTGTCACTCTTTACAGATAGGCTACGCAAGGACAGGCAAGGACTCTGATTGGACCAGAACAGCCTCGTACGGCACTTTACCTGAAATTCGCATTTATATCTGCTAAAACTCAATCCAAAAGCTGAATCAGGATCAGGATGGATCCTCTCTTGCATACTACGAGCTGATCTGATGAGTAAGGCGAGACCTAGCGTTTGGCAACGGTCCGGCGGCCGCGTGATACGGTTACACCCTCTCACAGCCTCTCACTGGTCTTGACATCGGGGGACCCGAGCACAGGTCATCAATATTAATATTAATATCAATATCCCCACTCGCGACGGCGTACCGCGAACATTAATCTGAAAGAATGATTGTTGCGACGACCCATCCACGATGTTTTTCAAGCCTGCTGCCAGTGCTAGTCTAGTGACGGTCTTGCTCGTACGTGCTCATCATCTTACACTCATCACGCTGGGTTCTTGAACACCAACACCAAACAGACCGCCTTGTTCTACCGAAGTGGTCGTATTCTCAAGCACAACATATTCACCAAACCAGCTCTTCCTGACGCTTACTACGTCGGCGGAAACTGGACGAGGCATTGCAGCCTCATCCAAGATGAGGTGTCGAATACCATAAAGTTTTGCGAGGACATCACTTTCTGGGACCACCGTGACGACCATGGTGAATTGAACAACCGCTATGTGCTCCTCGGTTGCGACCCGAATCGTAAAGCATGGAACACCGTCATGGGTCCGCTCAGAGACCCAGCGCCGCGGGGACACCTCTGGTTATATTCACCCGAGGATGGCAAAACGCATCCCATCGCGTTCGAGGGCTATCCAGACGGCCACGACTTCCACCCACTCGGCATGGAAATATACCCCTCACATGCAGGTGCACCATCTAACCTCTTCATTGTCAATCATGCACGTGCACGTACGACCGTCGAGATGTTCACCTTGGACCCTGCTCGCCCCTACCAAGCAACATACGTCCGGACACTCACCTCACCCTACTTTGTCTCCCCAAACGCACTCGCGCTCACCTCCCCCACCTCATTTTATGTCACCAACGACCACCTCATGACGCGCCGTCTTCCGTCTCCCTTTGGGCACATCCTTCCTCTCACCGAAAGTATTGCTGGGCTCCCCCTCAGCTGGCTCGCCCACGTAACCATCAACGCAGACGGGACACTCACGCACACATTCTCCGCGCTTGGTATCTCCTTCTCTAACGGCGTCGCCATCTCCCCTGATGGCACCCACCTTGCTCTCGCATCCACCTCCACCGGCGCCATCCAATTCTACACTCGCAACATCAGCACGAACGAGCTTGAATTCGAAACATCCGTACCTGTCCCATTTTTCCCTGACAACATCAAATACGACGATGCAGGCACCCTCGTCGTAGCAGGACACCCCCACTTTCCTTCTCTCATCGCTCTCGCAGCCAACAAAACCGATGTCATTTCACCAAGTTGGACGATCTCCCTTTCTCCGATATCCGACACAGCAGCGTATTTCGCCTCGGAAGCAATCGACCCAAAGACTCGAGCCTATGACCTTCGCGCTCGGTTCTCCGCCTCCAAGTTGGCCCCCGCTAGTATGGCTTATGAGGTTGAGACGTTGTTTCAGAGTGACGGGTCCGTGTTTGGGTCGTCGTCGACGGTGTTGAGGGATGATGAGAGTGGGAGTATATATCTAGCGGGGTTGTACGAGACTGGGATCATGGTTTGCCATCCTTGAGAGAAAAAGGATGGCTGTTTTGAATGATGGGGATTACTTAGAAATGCTCCACGGTAGTCTCACATGAACGCCTTGATGAGCTGCCGATGTTGTTTTCCATCCCTCGACGACAAGTTGGAGGACTGCATATACGAAATGGGTACGGATGACTTGGATTCCACGATTTCCGATTTCGGGGAAGGATGCCTCGGGCATAAGTTAAATAACGCAAGACCCGCCGATAAGTAGCCCAATAAGTTACCTGACCAGTGAATTTGGTCGCCCCCCATTGAATCGACTTGTTCAAACCCATATATGTGCCTGGGTTGAACATGCTATGCTCGAGACTGAGTACTGAGTACTGAGACTCGGGAGTGCAGACTCATGTCACAAACTGTTTCCTCTCCGGGCCCGGCAAAGCTTGGCTGAGCGGAACTACTAAACTCCCCAGGTCCAGCCAGTCATCGACGATGTACCACTGGAGCGCTGGGCACAAACTTCAAAGCGTTCAGTGTGACTGTAATCTCTCATCCCTGTTGCCGATTCCCAGTGACCACCACTGACCGCCAACAGCCAACCGCTGGGTAAATTCGTAAGCAATAAGTAGTATGCAGCTCCTACGCCGAACCTCGTACATGTCGAGGGATGGCTGGTGTGGTGACTGTTGTCATCTCCGTCTCCTCGGAGGTCCGCTTCCGTCAATATTTATTGCAGCATTTGACTCTGGAAGCGCGTCCCACGAATCGATTTTCATTCGTACACAACTGTGCCATGTATTGAAAGGAAAAAAAAAAACATTACCATCGAATATTTACGTGAACGAGACACATCGAGAGAAAAAAGTACTATCATGATGTATATGAGACAGAAACAAAAAACAGAAAAAAAAAAGAGTGGGAAAACTCGACGGCTCGACGACTCGAAGAGAAGACAAAGATATATCGAAGGTGTCGCTTGCGAGCTGCAAGTGATAGAGGGAGTGGATGTACAGAGGGCGCCGATATACCCAAACACACCGTGAAAAAGTTAACTCGACAGGGGATTAATAAAGACGAACAGAGAGACAGCCAGGTGTATGGATAGATGGGACAGCTTTTGACAACTATCGTGTCAGAAGAAATTGGGCAAGAATGATCTACACGAGCAAAGATTGAGTCGGCGGTCCGAATGAAAGGCGAGGGAAGAGGACTTACACAGCGCTCATGCCGATCGCGAATGCGGCAACGCCCCATGCCACCGATTTGGTTCTCGGTTCTAGATGGAACCTCGATACCCTCTTGTTTGTAGCAATCTGTCGCTCCTCGGTCTCTGGTTCTTTAAAGTTGAACTCTAGCTCGTTCTTTTCTTCATCCTCTTCCTCCCTATCTCTTTTCAAAGGTGCAGGCGTAGCCTCGTCGGCCTGCATTCTGTTGAATTCTCGTTCCGCTTTCAACCGCTCGATTAACTCCTTTTGTTCCTCCATATCCTGCGTCATGCTTGGCTTAGCAAGCTCGATCGTCTCAGCTTCTTCCTCTACGACCGTCTCGTCCGATCCAGCAGGGGTCGTGACTTCTGTCATTCGAACAGCTCGGACGGTCCGCACAGCTTTTGGCGACTTGACAGCCATCGGAATCGGAAACGGTGCTGGGCTCTTTGTCCGCGTTGACCGGCGCGGTGGTGGTAAATTTGATTGTTGTGCCGATGGTTGATGTACCGGTTGTGGTGCAGGGGAGGACTCCTTTCGTCGTTTGGGAGTTGGCATCGTCATAGAAGGTGCTGGGGTAAGCAACGACTTTGTAGGACTTGCAACGGGAGAAGATGGTGGTACACCCTTGGGTGTCGCCTTTGCGGTCGACCGACGATAAGTCGCGTTCGGATCTGGTGATGCAGTCACGATATGTTGTATGACCGCGCCAAGTTGATAACTTTCTGCAAATTCTGGCAGGAGGGCAACGGTGGAACTGATCCAAGTACCGGCGAGACGGACGATATGAGTGTCTCGCGCTGACCCATTGTTTCCAGCGAGTTCAAAACTTTCCTTGGCCCATTGGGTTTCTTTGCGTTCGTCGATCTCACTTGCCTCAGGGAATGCGGCTCGGAACATGGTGGTGAGACTGATCGCGCCGGTGTCGTAGCGGCGAAGGATGAAGGCATGACCTGAGGGCTGAGTGGGAAAGAGTGAGGAAGGGAGAGAAATGGGGATGAGATAGCGGACGTACGGTTGGGATTTTGAGGCGGCCGACCTGGAGAGAGGTTAGGGGAAATGTAAAGGAATGTGCTGATCGAGGGAAACTCACCAGGACCTCGTGTCCATCGCGATCGAGAGACTGATATTTTACAGGGGGCCATTTGGACAAGTCGACTGTGTATGTGAGTGAGTGAGAGAGAGAGAAGGAGAAGATGGGGTTGTGGACGTACGAGACTTGAGATGAGGGTTATGGTATTTTACTGGGAGTTCTGGTCTTAGTGGCATTTGTTCGAAAGACGTATTTGAGGGGGAATTTGGACGTAAGAGGAGGTCAGCGAATGTACAACGTGCGGCGGCGTGCAGGCTTTCGTTCAAAACGCGTCCAGCCATGGGAAACAAACAGCCACAACTTTAAAACTCCGATCACGCGTCAAATAAAAACGGCCAGTTCACGCGAAATTTCCAGCTCAATAACTGCATCGTTCGTCGAGGACTGAATGAGCACGAAATCAGAATCTACACGCGACTCGTCATCGCGCGTCGATGAAGACTACTCCTTTGGTCGGTCGTTCGTCTTGGAGCTCACCGTTGCCCCGCGCATGTCGAGGGACGAGGGACATTAAATCAATAATGGGTGTGTTTTCGAAACGAGGTGTTCCCGCCCGTTCGTGTAGAAAGTAGTTCCAAACTGAGTGCTAATGCAAAGACGTACTCGCTGTCAATGCGCTCGTCGAGGTTGGGATACGGCCTCACGGGTTGAAACGGCGTTCTTGCCAGTCCATCGTCAACGATCTTGGTACGTTTTAGACGATCAGCGTCAAACGGCTGGAAACACTGAGTTATCCAGGCGATCGCAGATAGCTTTTAACCGCAAGCACCAGTCGTTCTGACTCATCCAAAGGGCGACTTAAACCAAACCCGTGGGGAACCAATGTGTGATTTTCAAAATACGGTTCTAGGCAATTCAAACGATGGACCACATACAGATTTGTTTGATCGCAGATCAAGCGCGTCAGAACCATAAACAAATACATGATATCGAAATCCGAAAGGTATACATAAAGATGCCAGAGCAACGAAATGTCTTGCTAGCGAAACCGAGCACTCCCACCTCTCACTCACAACGCGTTCACTCTCCAAACGCATTCCGACTCGCCTCAGCCTTTACGAACTCGTCACATTCCACTCTACTCTTATTGACGTCGACCAGGTACAGGAAGACCGTGCTGAACATTCCTCTATTCAGATTGTCAATAATCCATGCATGTTCATCGAACCCGCACAGTGGCGAGTGTTAGGTGTGACGTACAAGCCGAAAAGAAACGCGAATGGCATGTTGTTGTTTCCAGAGGCGGTGATGATAGCGGAGGAAACGAAAGGCCCGATGAACGCAGACGTTTTACCGACCTGTGAAAGCATATGAGTTCTCCACACAAGCGAAGCGGGAATTTCGAATCCAACGGACCACTGAAAAGAGAGCAAAGAAGAGGAACCTAGGGAAACAGAGTGAGGGTGTGAGAGCAAGCCGGGAAACCAACCCGATAATCACGCACATCTGGGGAAGAGGCGAGACCTCGCTGATCATCGTTTGGCTATATGCGTACCATGGGCACACCATGAGTCCATAGAATACTTGGTATAGCCTTTGATTTCAGTCAGAAAGTGGACTCCGAGGATATATTCAGTCAATCATTACCATATCTCCCAGACATGTTTGAAGCCGAATTTATCAGTGTGTACCCCGATGAGGCCCCAAACGGCGAGAATCTAAATCTTTTGAGAGGATGATGCATTGCAATCGAACTATACGAACCAATATCCAGAAGACGTTGAATGAAAGCATCTGTCAAGTTGTGTGATATTACTTCCCGAGTGCCAGTACTCTGGACTTGCCTGTTTCGTCGAGATCTTGTACTGCTTCTGAACGAGCCAGAAGCCACTGTAAATACGTACTCGTTAGCCCGCTTCCCTTGAATCTAGGTGATACATACTAGATCCCAAGTGCTTGTGTAAAGATGCCAACAATCAACAGCAGAGTCAGCTGGAGAATGGAATATGTCATGACGCTATCTAAAATTCAGAATGTGCTCGAAGGAAAATCCAAGCTTCACACCTGTTCTGCAATGTCCCGATCACGGTACTACCAAATGAGTTAGTAACAATTAAACTCTATCCATGTATGGGAGCATACACGGTCGTATTTAGGACGCCTGCCCTATAAAAATATGCCAGTCAGTTTATGGAGCGGCCAGAAAACGAACACGTACATAAGAAGGTAGAAAATAAGGTATAGAAATGTCTGTTTGAGGCGCATACATTCCCTGAGCGCAACATACGTTTGCCGGAACCCAATCGTTAGAAGTGATGTTCCCGGAGGAAGTGACAATCCAGGGCGACGTTTCTCAAGGAAGAACCAAGGCAAAGCGCAAACCACTGTGTTTCTGTGAGCTTTATGCGTCGGAAGATCTGATCACCACTCACGCCAAACTGCGCCTGAGAACGCGATCAGCGCGCTAAACGCTCTGGTATTGCTCTGCGCGTTATCTCCGGCTTTCATCCCTTCGAGAATACCGACCATGAGGACAAGGATGAATACCTCCACCGTGGCCGAGACCGTGAGTGAGACATTTGAGACCCGGTTTCTGGACAAGGACTCGAAGGCGGCGTGTTCGTCGGTGCTGGAGACCAAAATGAGAAACACGGATGTCAGACCCTTTTAAAGCTTACCTTTTTGTTCCTTGCTCAACCGCTCGAACTGACTCCCGGACCTCAGGAAGATGTCGTGTCAGACCCGGGAAAGCTGCCGTCCAAAAAGTGAGAGCACCCTGTCTCGAGGTCAAGTTATTAGACAAAGGTGCACGGTGGAATGAATACCTGATAGGTGATGACTGGCAAGAACACACTCAGTGGTGCGAAGCGGTAACAGCAACGCGATAAAAGAGTGAAACTTACGGCCTAAAATATTGAGAACGACGCTCGCTTGCCATTTGGAGGGATCATCGACGGCGAGCCATGCAAAGGAGACTGTGACTGCGACCAACGTGAAGACGATGGTGATATTGGGCCTTGGATACTAGGGTTAGGCGATTACGACTACGACGGAGAATTCAAGAACCTCCATTGACCGTAATCAGCCCAAGCACCAATGACAAGGAACAGGACTGCTTGTATGGCGAAACTTATACCGTTGGTGAGAAGTACGATGGAGTTAACTACGAGATGGTTAACGCGGTCGGTTCGGAGTTGGCTCTGTGTACGCACTGTCTCTGATCCGACCGAGATAAGGAAGCACACATCCTGTGTTGGCGCTGCACGGTGCCGAGTAAGGAGGTTGTGATGGATCGTAACCAGCGAGATAGAGCAAGTTCTGGAATTGAGAAGGACCAAGGTTGAATCCAGACAAACCGTTGTTACCCTAGGGAGTGTGAGCAAAGGACCGATTCGTGGGCGCCCCCGGAGAACACATACAACATAGAACAGATAAAAGGCCCACAGCTCCCTACGAGAGGTGGTCAACGTCCACGTGGACTGAGTATCGACCTTGGATGGCATATCTGAATCGGTGCGGTTCGGGGAGTCTGGTTTCTCGGTGTCGGTCCACATGGTAGTTGGAGAAGGCCCTGTGAGTACGTTTCGCAATGGATGGACGAGCCCTAATACCATCACCCACCCACCACCCGGCACTCCCTATTACCCACCGGTTACGAAGAGAAGATATCGATATTGTGTAATGCGTACCAAAAAGTGTAGTGCCGATAAGTGGGTAGGTGCCGGTTCGGGGGTGATAGTATATCGTGGTCAACTTGTAACCCGTAAGAGTCGTGAGGGTCTTCGCCTCGGACGGCCTCGGGAACCTCCCAAGACCAGAAGCTGCGGGTGTCAGCACCGCTTTCCTTTGAAGAGTAGGAGCGACTGTCTTCCTACCTCAGGGGATGGACCCATGGGGGACTAGACCGCTTCTGGTCGCAATAGGACTCCGTGGCGAAGACCAAAACGGATGGTTATGAGACTAAGGTAGACTGAAGAATCGGGAGGAAGATAATCGTTCGCGGCGGTTCGCCCTCACTCGAAAGACGCACGCATGGTCGCCGCGGAAAAACACATATAGGCCTGTTTGGTTGAAATTTGAGCACGGTCACCGCTACAAGACAGCAAAGTCACTGGACATTTTGCTGATGGTGTTGGATGCCTTGCAACAAGAAGACCCACATTCGGCTTTTCCCGCACGTTTCCTTATCTTCGTCCGTGTCACTTAGACAGCAGAGCAACTCTCGACGTCGAGGTTATATTCTGCAAGTGTTGGCAAGTGTCTCGTGATTACACCTAGCATCGTCTTATTCTAGAATCGGCATCTCGTTAGTGATGGTTGATTACCTGCTGCTGACGACGGATCGCGCATCCCTGAATGAGCGACGATTCTGCGAATACCCTCCAATAAACTGCGTCCGGTAATCAAGGGAGAGCTCACAAAAGGAAAGGATCAGAGTTCTCGGACATCGACGACCTGGAACCTTCGCGGTGTACGTCGTGAATTTGAATGTAGCTGCGTCCACGCCGCATGGACTGTTGGTGAGGTGATCTATATGACAACTCATACCCTCGTTAGTCTGGGACTCAGGCGATCTGAGTCAAAAAAAGGGTGTGAGCTGCGTACTCGTCGTGGTTCGAGTCATCATATGATACGTCTTGGAGAACCACTGTCAACGGACGATCCTGATTCCCGAGGAAGAACACGCGAGCCTGTGTTGAGCCTGTGCATAGGCTTGGTTATTCTCTTGGAGAAAACAATTTCCCACACAGTAGATCTATGATCATGTCGTTGTGTGCCGATTCATGGTGGAAGAACTTTCCCTTCGCAATCATCATGCTACTCGTGTCAGAGAGCCTGAAAACCGTCACCACAACTACTCACACAACCATCAAACATTAATTTCGTGCCCCCAAAGAATTTCTTTACCCATAGACTCCTTTAGCCACAATCCCGTACGCGTTGATCGTAATCCCATTATTTAGCGAAAACATTCAAATCAAACTTTCCAGAAGCTGAAACGTCGGTGTACTGGTGGCCAGCGACATTGCCACTCCAGCTGGAGAGACCACCGGTCAGTAATCTTGCACCTGACGTCCAATAACATGACAGGAACTTACCCGCCGAATGGAATGCTAAGGGACAATGACTAGCACGTAGAGTAACATCAGTATCTCCCCCCGTGAGTGGCTAGGCCCTTACCTTTACGTTGTCGTAGCGCGCGAACCACAGAGGAGCTGAGTTATCGAGAACAACAGAGTATGAGCCAAAAATGTTTGACCATTCCTATCAATATCGCAATGTAAGTTACTGCAAAATCCCCATCTGAGGTGACTTACGCCAGGGCTGCTGTAGATACCCCAGACATATCCAGATGCTTTGATGGCCGAGATGATCTCACGTGCGATGGCCAAGTTTCCACTATGCCCGTAGTTCCACTGACCGGTTGTTGTGAGCGATGCAATGACTACCCATGCAAAATCTGTGCCACATACGTTGTTGCAGTATACATTGTCGACCTCGAAATCGATCCAAATTCGACCAATGTCCATGTGGTTGTTGGAAAAGGTTCGTCCGATTTCTGCGATTTGTGCAGAGAATGACTTGCATTTATTGCCAGAGCCAGTGCAAGGGAACCAGTAAGTGTCGATGTTGGTGTATCCTGCGGCACGAGCGTTTTTGTAGGAGGACAGGAAGTTGGGGTCAACCTCGCCGCCGACCGAGCATGCCTCCTCGTAACCACGAATAACAGCTTTGGAAAAGCCCTCTCCTCGGGCTTTGGAATACGTAGCTTCGGAAACTAGGGAAGAAGAATCTACACCATAGATCATGGCAAGAGATGGAGACACCAAAACGATGGCGACCAGAATGGCGAAACGCGCGAGCATGTGTGAGGATATGTTGGAGTGGTGATATTTCTGCTCTAAACATTCGCTCTTCATCTGCGAGTACTTATACCTTGGGATCCCTCCTGTTAATGGAACTATTGAAATATCCACGCACACTTGAAAAGCATCGACGCGGCTTTTGTCCGCCTGTGACGGAGCATCAGTACCTGGATCGGAAGGTAAGACCCAGTGGAAGAAGAGGATGGGCGGTGTTCATTGTCCCCGCCCCCATGAAAGATGTGTAGTCATATGCAGTGCCTGGATATGCACAGCAGGGCAGAATACCTAAGTATGCTGAAAATTCGACGTCCCAACGCTCTGTGATCCACAACGGAATCTGATCCTTGGCAGGCACCAGCCATTCGGAATCCCTTGGAGTTGATTCAGAGATCCGAGAAGATTCTTGAGCGTTTGCCAGCATAAATGGATAGATAAAATTTCTAGAGCAGGTCAAACGCAACTCGTTTGCGAAGAGGATATGGCAAGTTTTCACCCGGCCGGGCTGTATGCTCTGGTATGTTGTTGTGGACTTTCCCTAGAGAGACATGCAAGGGAGAGACTTGCACCACAAGCAACGACTTCGACTTTGCCTCTTTTGAAGGTGTCTCGTCTGGAACTTGAAATGCTTTCGTTTGCCCTGCCGCATCATTTCCTTGGTAGTTTCCTTGGTAGGGGGCCATCAACGATTTAGCGCATCACTTATCGATAGACGCTTCTCGGGTGGTGACAAAGTGGACCAGTGAAGTAAGCCAAGATAAGTCCAAGACATTTCAAGCAAGTGACGTTGTACAAGGCACGAGAAGTCTACCTTGCTTGTCAAGGTTTCTGTCGCCCGTAATTCGTGGAAAAGTGTAGCCTCTGTTGCTGACACTTTTGGCGTTTGATATTCACCGGCTCGTCCACAGACGAAGGTTGAAGAGGGATTTTCTATAGATCGGCTTGGAGTCGGAGACAACACTTCAATCCCACGAATTGACGAGAGGCCAGCGCCTGCTTTCCCGCTCAGATTACTTGGCACAATCGAATCAGAAACATCAAAGCGATACAAACACCTTCACGTCACCCGCAATGAGTCCATTCCAAATTCTCCCCCAGTCCCCCGATCGAGGTCATTGAAAGGATCCCTCATACTACCTGTCTTCGCACGCCAAAGTTGCGTGTATAATGCCTTGACTTTCTGAAGCTCGGCATCCACAGCGGCCGTTTTGGCTGCGAGGGCCACGAAGATCGTGTGTTGGGTCTGTAGGGCGGACGATACCGCTGATATTGGATTGGTGGTGGAGTCAGAGCACGAAGAAAAAGGGAGGTACCTTGCGGTGTAGCCTGGGCCTGAAAGGCAGTAGAAGATAACTTGCGTTCGATTTGCTAAAATGAACCGTCAGAACCAGCCCAAAAAAAAAATAACAAGTGGTAACAATGCATACCTCGATCGTGTTCTTGTACCATTTCAGCCGTTCTTGCATTTGTTGTGTTACACGAGTGAAGAATCTAGAGGCGTTGTTCATCAGTCCGATCGTCCTGCAGAAGTAGATTCGTGCGGCTCACTCTAATGGGAATGTGGCGTGATTTTTGAGATAAATGCCGTATTGCTGGGGGTTCTTGAACCCATCGACGATTCGAGTCGCAGCAATGGTATCTTGGACGGCTTGGTCCGTTTTGGCCTTGAGGTCCTTGGTGAATAGCGCATCGGATTGGATGGTCGCACCGACACTTAATAACTCCTGGTGTCCAGCAAACGTCAGCTATCATTCACATGAAATGAGAACATGACAGGTTCTCACCTTGTGCACCTCGCGAATGAGTTCTTGACCTTTGGTAGGCTCCTGGCCTAGCTTTCTTTGTTTAAGGTCGTTGCTTATTTGCACGCGACCCTGGATATGTGCGCTTCGTGATAATCAGAGAAAGCGATATGATAGCATAGACCACACTTACTCCAAGCTCTCAAACCTCTTCTTGATATCCTCAGGTAAGTCGTTGAATTTCGTAGCTTTTGAAAACAGGACGGGCCCAGTAGCCTGAGCCGGCGAGATACTGAAGGGACGGATTAGTCTCAGATTCTTGTTCGCCACAACAGAGGCAAGACAAACCTCATAGCTCTGTGAATGCACATCAGTTATCTGTCAACATACAACACGGACGATACGCACGATGGCTGCCTTTGGGCGCCAAATAACGAAGTCCCCGCACCAAAACCCGTCGTCCCCTGGGGCTGCAAGGTGCTCCCGAACAGACCTGTACCAGTTGCGGGTTGGGTCTGTGTGGTAGAACCAAAAAGCCCTGTCGACGCATTTGCCTGCGTGGTGCTACCAAACAAAGACGATCCGAGGGTGCTTTGTTGCTGGGTGCCAGCAGGTTGACCGAATAACGAAGTGGAAGAAAGCTGGGTTCCGGGGGCAGGCTGACCGAAGAAGGATGTAGTTTGAGTCCCGGTCGTGGGTTGACTGAACAAGGACGTTGCCGGCTTTTGCGGAGCGGCACCGGCGGGTTGTCCGAACAGTGAAGTGCCAGTTGATTGGGTGCCACTCCCTGGTTGTCCGAACAGCGAGGTTGTACCGGTTTGCTGCTGTTGAGTACCGGTCGTAGGCTGACCAAATAATGAGGTCGTTGCAGGCTGAGTCCCAGTTGCAGGTTGCCCAAACAGCGACGTGGTAGACTGCTGTTGCTGAGTCCCAGTTGTAGACTGGCCGAACAGCGAGGTTGATGGTTGTTGCGCAGTCCCAGTGGCGGGCTGCCCGAACAAAGAAGTCGTCGGTTGTTGGTGCTGGGTGGCCCCAGCGGGCTGTCCAAACAACGATGTGCCTGTCGCACCAGTCGCCTGCGACGCACCGCTGGCCGGTTGTCCAAAAAGTGAAGTGCTGGTCGTTTGCGTGCTACCACTCGCCGGCTGACCAAAAAACGACGTCGTTGGTTGTTGCTGTTGAGTACCGGCTGCTGGTTGTCCAAAAAGTGACGTCGAAGGCTGAGACGTCTGGGTAGCACCAGCAGGCTGGCCGAACAACGATGTGCCGGTGGTCTGTGTGGCACCGCTCGCGGGTTGACCAAAAAGCGACGTCGTAGGCTGTTGCTGCTGTTGAGTGCCAGCGGCTGGTTGTCCAAAGAGCGACGTGGATGTCTGCTGTGTGGGTTGTGTCACGGGGGTCGTACCCGCTGCCGCTGGCTGAGTGGTGCCAAAGATGGAGCCTGCTGGCTTTGTCTGGCCGAACAACGAGGGCGTCGTCGACGACGATCCGAATCTGTAGGACCATTAGTGTGAGGAACGTTCGACACAGCGACGAGACTGACCCGCTGAACGCCATCCTCGTTCTTGATCAACGCGCTCGACAATTACAACAAGGTTAGGACTAGATCACGTGGTCCAGTTACCCAAAAAGCATAAATAACCCCTGTTGTTATGTTTAGAGATCAGCTGAGCCTTGGGTTTGACCTTCCACACAACCCGTGAAGATGGACTCTGAGCTGCCTAGTTACGCAGATGCTCATTCATCACCTCCTGCACACTCGGGGGCGGGATCGTCGAGCAATTCGGCTCGTGCGGGCTCACAGCACGCATTGTCGCTTGAAGATAGCAAAGGCTTTAAATGGCTCACACTCAGCGTGAACAGTCGGGCACTCGATTCTGCATTGCCGCCCCTCTTCTACGAGGGTGACGCCATCTCTGGAACAGTTGATTTCGAGGTCCTCAAGTCCGAGTCCGTCAAGGCCATCACGATCAAGGTCTGTCATGCCTATCGCACCACACCTGAGTTACTCACCTACGGGCGCTAGATAACGGCAGGTACGACCTTCGTCGGGCAAGATGAACAGTTATTCATCGATTCCGAGACCGATCTTTGGACACCCTCGATGTCTTTGCCTGACGGCTCAAAAGTGTCCAAGTTCAACAAGGGAAAATATACGTGGCCTTTCTCCCTCACTCTCCCCGCAGAGGTCGAGCTGCAGGATCAGAAGACTAAGACCAAATTCCCTCTTCCCCCTTCATTTTCCGAGCGAGCCGCTACAGCATACCTCGACTACAAGCTGATCGTGACTATCAAACGCGGTTTCCTCAAGGTCAATCAGACGTAAGTATATCTTTTTACTAACCATTGCATTCCTGAACCCTATGCAGCCTATTCACCAACTTTTCGTACGTCCCGATGATGCGACCCGAGCTACCGTCTCCGATGCTCCAGAAAGCCTACAAGGAGAACTTGCCACTTGTTGGTCCCGAAGGTTCGGTCTCAAAATAGCCTGATGTGATGTATCTTATTCTTCGTACAGGTGATCCTGACGGCTGGCACGTAGCACCTCCCCTTACCGTTCGCGGGGAACTTTTCACTTCACGCCAGGTGGAAGTGACACTCAGCGTAAGTCCACGTAAGTATTCTTCAATGCGATTCACCAGCTTACATCTCTCCTGCAGTTGGCGCTTGGGAAACCTGTAAGAACCTTCCATCTCCTATATTTGATATCAGGTTGCCAACTTCTTCCAAGCTGACCTATGCCCGAGGAACAGCCATGCCCCTCTGGCTGACCTTGACAGGGAACGACGAACACGCACTCGACCTCCTTTCTTCCCCCAAAGCTATCAGACTTCTCCTGGTTCGTTCCTTGGCCACGGGATCTGACGCTACCCGGGACGATACCGAGAAACGGACAGACAACTGTTTCTACGAGGGTGTTGCGCGTGCTGTATTCTGGGCTCCGGAAGATGCCTCCGGCCTCGGTACACGCGTATTGCAGGGTGAAATCAGCGTCAACAAGACTCTCAAATTAAGCACGTCGTTCCCCAGATTCACCATCAGGGTGCGTGGCACCGGGTTACACTTCTTGGATGATGGTGTTTGAATTGACGAAATATTTAGTACCACTTGGAGCTGCAGTCGTTCGAAACAACCGGCTTCGTGGTGACAGCACCGAAGACGAGTCCGTTGCTCACACAGAAGGTGACTGTTGTGACTCTCCCGGCGCACGGGGTGGCGTTGCGTTCACACGCACCTCCGGAGTATGCCCAGGAGCAGGCAGCGGACTACAATATGTCGATAGGTGTTTTGGAGAATGGAAATCAGCGGTTCGTGCACCATGGTGGTGCGTTTGGGTTGTGATGGAGTTTGCACTTTTTTATTATTTTCGGTCGTTCCTATCCATATCGCATCATAAAATCTTTCAATAAATCTCGTAATGGGTTCGCGAAACGAGTATCAGCGTCCAATGTTTGGGAGGACATGGACTATTCTGAAATGGAGAATTCCGAGGCATTCGAGACCATCAGTACTAGTATGGCAGCTAGTAACGTCCCGTCGCCGAATCGAACAAAATGGGATAAGCTAACGCTCTCTCTCGTAAGAAGGTAGATGCAGAGCTCCGAATCGTGGGGGAGACCGGGGACATGGGTGGAACTGATCTGTCTGCAGTGCTCAGCGCTCAGCCGATGGAAGGTCAGTGAAATGATCTGGATTCTGTATCAACACCTGACTCGGCCTGAGGCACGAGGAGTCGGAAACTCGGAGTCATGGAGTCGCACGCCAAGTGTAGATATCAATGATCTATCAAACATCCATGGTGTTCAGTGCTATATACGTACATCACCTGCATGCACGGAAGTGATCATCAGCGCTTCAGCCTTGAAAAACATCATGGATAGGAGTAGTTTTTCTCACGCCGTCATTGATATTATGTAATCACTTTGATCAAGAGCATGCGAGTCAATAAACCGCACTACAAAACTGTCCGTATGTTGCGGTCGGGTGACATATCCATACATCATGGCCACAGGGAACGCGCAATTTTAACAGTCTCGGAATCTGTTAAGCCCAAACCAACAGGGCCAAGCAGGGACAGGGACAGTATTCTTCTCCATGCGCGTGTTCTCCAAACCGAATTCGGCTTCGTTGGATGGTATCAGGTGCGATCTAACTGAACTGACATCATGCTCACCTAGGGAACGTCCGCTCAAATCATCGAAGCTGTGCCATCTCAAGCACTTTTGTTCGCAAGTTCGAGAAATGGGCTCCAGCATCGATGTTCCTGTTTGCAAACTCGAAGTTGGAGTCTCCGTCTTCATGATGAATGTCCGGCATTTGGTGTGTCGTGCATTCATGAAATGATCCGTCCCATTTTCCCGTTCCGTGCCGTGCTTGTCTCGATGGCAGACTTGGATATGCAGACAGAAGTGGAAATGCTTGGATGATTGCACCATGCATGGCCCCATGTTGGCGTGCCCTGTACCATGTGGCCCCAATACTCTGATCGGGCTCCTGTTCGCGTCTTCGTGAAACCGGGAAGGCTAGTGTGACCATATATATGAGATCCGGCACCCCGATCGGCACTCCATGTTCGAAACAACTGACAGTGTACATGTGTAAGTCCAATCTTGTATTCATCGGTCTCCCTGCATAAAAGGTGGCCCTCTCGTTCCCAATCTACCCCAACCAACCCACTTTGTACTTTTCTCCTTCACACATTTCACCGACTAAACGATGCAGTTCTCCCGTCTGTTCTTTATCGTCGCCGCTGCAGCTGCAGTGTTCGCTGTCCCCGTTGTGAGTGACCGTTTGCACTCCGGTTCATTGATCGGCACCTCGGGGGATGTGACTAATTCGAACCTACAGGACACCGCACTTGAAGCGCGCCAAGGCGTAAGTTTTTCTCTCTTTCATTTGTCCTCGGTGTGTTCATACTATTTTCTTAGGTGGCGGAGCGCGGGGTACGTTCTTTCTCTCGTTCGGCCGCGTCGGGTGTATTCAGGCCATTTTCTTAGCTCGAATGCGCGCGCGGACTTGAAGGGCGTCAATGCGTAAGTTCCTTTTCTCTTTCAGTTGTCCTCAGTGTGTTCATACTATTTCCTTAGATTGGTGGCTGAGTACGTTCTTGCTCTCTGTCGGCCGCGTTGGGTGTGCTCATACTATTTCCTTAGATTAGTGGCTGAGTACGTTCTTGTTCTCTTTCGGCCGCGTCGGGTGTGCTCATACTATTTCCTTAGATTGGTGGCTGAGTACGTTCTTGCTCTCTGTCGGCCGCGTTGGGTGTGCTCATACTATTTCCTTAGATTAGTGGCTGAGTACGTTCTTGTTCTCTTTCGGCCGCGTCGGGTGTGTTCAGGCTATTTGATTAGCTCGCGCAACGCGCTGCAGTTGAAGAGCGCCAAGGCGTAAGTTCTTTTTCTCTTTTAGTTGTTTCCTATGTGTTCACGTTATTCTGACCGCTTTCCGCTGTAGAATTTGGCGTGCTCATATCTTGAAATCCTGTTAAACATGATGCGACTCCTTGTAAATGCTATCTTTCTTATCGTGAAGCTTGTCGTCCTTCTATTCTTATTCCCCCTGACCGAGCTATCGTTACTTTGATCTGTGTCCTCCGTCGTCGGCTTTGGAATAAAATCCTGTCCCGTTTGTGCCTTTTCTTGATTTTCTGTGGTGATATTTTTTTACAAAGCGGAAAATATATATCGGGGAAGTATCAAGCATTGGTGAGTCGGCGGGTCGGCCACGTACGACAAGAACGAGCCGATACAGTTTGTATGATTATCCCAATCAAGTCGCAGAAACACTTTTTCAACCTCTCCTTCAGAAATACATGTGGTCGTGATCAATGCATGACAGTGATTGACGTCACGACAGGGGAGGGATTTACCGCTGTCACTGTCAGTTCCATGTGGTTTTGTAGATCGAAGGCTCTGCCAAGCTTGCTGTCAATGTACATTCGATCATGGCCACCGACTTCCTACGGTCCCTGTCGTTAGCTTCCAAGTTCGCGTCCGAGCAAGTTTCCGTATATCTTCATGGATTTCAAGTTCTACTCGCATCCACTGCTACCGGCCAGGCTTGAGGATTCCCAGTTGTTGCTTCATTCCTAAGTTTATGATTTCCTATCTCTGCGCCGCAGCGCCATGTGAGTGTCTCTGGTAAGGTCATCATTGATTGGAGGAGAGATCATGAAACTCGCTCATACACTCGATCCAACTGGATTCGCCCAGATGAAACTTGTCCGTGTTTTCTTGGCAAAAGTCTAGAAGTTCATGATGATGATGAATGCTATGTAGCCGCAGTGAACTCTCCCCCAAAAAATCCACGACTCGGTGATTGTCGGTCAAGTTCCGGACCCACCATTGCCCATTGTCGTCCACATTCTCCACAATCCACGTCTCCAAGGCTCCCACTGCAACACCCACAAATTTAGGTCCAATCGTACAACAAACACGTTGCGCCTCCCTTTTCCCTATACCTTATCCAAATCGGGTGCTCCAATTCCAGTGACCGCCATTGTTAGGTCTTATCCGTATTCGGCACAGGAAGCTCAGGTGGCAGGTATTCATGCAGTGTGGACCGCTCCTACGTATAATTCCGGCTACTAAATAATGACTGATCCACCACAAACATCCGCCTCTGAACAACGGTTATAAGCACTGCACAATCGGCGTTTCGTCGTTCGTTCTCATCCCTTTACCAAAGCCTGCTCATACTCTGAGTCTGGCGCTGTATCCCCTTTGTTACCTGTAAAACCATCCATCTACAATAATAGTACTCAGGTAAGCAGTGTCGTTGGTTAGCCTCGTCGTGGACTTGGGCTCATGGTGATGTGCAGTTATGTGTAACTTCGTAGTCCCCATCCGCACGTGCGCTAAATGCCACCACCGAGAGCCTCTCTTTGATGATGGCTCCGCTCGCGAGAACGAAAAGACTGGCAACGATAGGGTCAGTCGCATTGTCTGTTCTGTTCAAGCTAGACCTGACGCATGACCTCGTTCACCGTAGCCGGCAGTGGTGTACATGGATGTAGCCCAAGATTGTTATTTCCGCTGCTGTGTCTTCAGCAGGGAACACCCCAAGAAGTGCCGCAATTGCTGGTTGACCTGCAAACACTGGTGGGTCGCATCGATAGCACCGAAGTATGCATGGTGCTGAGTGCTGATCTCCCATCTAACGACGATTCAGGCACGGAAAAACCAGAGAGATCCACGGCGGATCATCCTCTTACGTCTGCCACAGCTGTGCTCCCCGAACACGACACCAACCTGCATGGAAACCCCCTCGTCCCATCCACCCCAGGACTCCGCATGCGAAGGTCGTCGTTGCTGCAACTCATGGGTTCTTGGGCGTCGCCAAATTCCTCGCTCGGTGATGCTCTTATCACGCTGTGACCTACAGATGTGCATCCCTCGGACATGACATCTTGTACACTACGAAACCGATTATACGTACCCCACTTTGTGTTTGTACCCTTCATAACTTGGAAGTGGAAATACGATACCTAAAGACTCTGTTGGTTTTCTTTTGATCATCAAATTTGATGTACGGGATCACTCTTCCATCGGCCAGCAAGCCGATATGACCGTACCTACCACATATTTGATAAAACAATCGACTTTCTCGACCAAGCCGGGTACGTAGTGAAGTATTGGCTGTGTCGTGCCTCGGGTAGTCTGCAAAACCAGACCCGTCGAGGAGCTTGAGTGGAGTCGTCTATCAAAGAAGTACTACTCTCGGTCGTCACGGTGTTACATACATTACCGCAACGGGAATCTTGCATAGAACAACATGTGTTCAAGATCGCTTGTGGATGAGTCAGTGCTGTCTTGTGGGGTTTCGCCTCGGATAGAAACTGTGGTATCGGAGCCCTTTGGCCTCGAGCGGACTGGTGTTTTTTGGAGCACAGGCAGGCGAGCGAGGGAGACGGTTGGATTTCCGTCGAATATAACCTGCCTTTTTCTCCGGATTAGTCTCACCAACAAGCCGTCGGTACCGCATATACTGTACAGTGTACGGTTCCCTCGGAGGGAAACCTGCTCGGAACACGCAGTGGCAAAAATAGCCGACCCACCCGGCGGAATGTCTACGATGGTCAAGATTAGGAAGGATGGTTTCGCAATCGCAATACGTTTTTTTTTGCCATTAAAAAGTTCGACTGGGCGCTTGGAAACTCACCCGAGTACACGAAGGGAAGGAAATAGTGGGGAACAGTGGATAGCCCGCCGTGGTTCAGTGGAGTCTGCTGTTTGCTAGGGAGCACTGGACGCAAACAAAGGTTGGACGACGTACGAAGTTCTGGGAATTCGAACTAATACAGGAAGCAGTCAGAACGAACCATGGATCAGAACTTGTGTAAGTATATAGTATTGAACCGAGGGATTGTCGTTGAATTACGGAGGGAGCTTTCGTAGCTCAACACGCTGACGATGGTCGACGACCACGTATCTTCGGCCTCGAGGAAATCCCAATTCATGATCAGGACGACAATCGTTAGAACGATGATCCGTCTGCCCGATTCCGACGGCAATGGGTAAAAAGAATCCAACGGGCGTCGAGCTTCCGAAGGGACGTTTACTGGTGGCGTACTACGAGGAACTTGAAGCGCCGGTGTAAAAACTCTATTATCCAAGGGATTTCATCTATGAAGAGATTGGCAACCGACGGACGCTTGAGCCCTCGACGAATTCCGATGGGTTGGAGACGAGCGTCAGTCTGAAGTGGTGGAAACCAGTTCAAGCCGTGTTGGCTGATACCGTTTATGCGGAACAACCGATGCGGTCCCGAGTCCGTCCAACAGCTCGATAGCAGGCATAGTATTATTCCAGATCTAGATTGAGATCGTATCACGCCATGATACTGAATCCCGTTTCGGTAGTAAACGATGCTTTCATTTATTTCCTGTGAGTGAGATTATGAGCAGGGTTGAGGAGTGCATGGAGGAGGGATCAACATCATGATAGCTTCGACATACCGGGCTGTCAAGCCGACGGATTGGATCTTACCGTCGCGAATCCAACGGAATGGGATAGCCCATTGCCAACGGTCCAGCCATCCGAAGGAACATGCCTACTCTACTTAGAGTAGAAAAGCTCTGAATCCTTTCGAAGGGTCGGAGACAATCCGATGGGCGGAAGTCTGTATTTCAAGTAGCCGACGGAAAGAGGCCACGCCAGATTCGAGCCAACGGAAGACACGACTGGTTCTGGATAAGAGCCAAGTTCTTGTTGACGCTCGACTCGGTGCCGGAGGTCGTCAACGCCTAATTTCACTTTCAGTTCCTGAATCAATGAGCCCTGGACCTTGACAGTTAATTTGACGACACGTATGATAGCATATTAGCAATCGCTTTGTAGTGTATTCCCAAATCGATATTTAGTCTTGGAACAGTCGGGAGGAAGACACTGGATGTCGTTGTCTGATTGAATCCAGCCCGGTTGCGCTGAGGCGATATTCAACACTTCGACTGCACGGGCTTGGTTGTGAAGCGAGGTATTGTAGAACGGGTGTGGTCAAGGATGTCTTCTCACCTTGGAATCTGGGGGTTCGTGTCGGGACGGGAATCCACCAAGGCGCGCGCTAGTGTAACGGCGTCCGTACTGGATAGATCTTCCAACGCACAGGCAACGATCGAACCCTCCTCTCCGCCGATCAAAAGGCGTGCATAGGATACTATGTCGGAATAACTGCCTGATATCTGAGTCGTCGCTGTGAGTACTGCGTCCAAAAAAAAAAGAAGGCTGAGGCTGGATAATTGAACTCACAAGATAACGGACACCACCCTCCTTCATGCTTCGAATGTAGTTTCTGTTGCACGAAAGACAAAGTAAAGATTCGACACACCTACAATATTCGGTGTCCACTCATGTCCATCCACATGTAAGTATAGCATCTCATCAAAGACCCCCCACACACACTGCAGCCATAGATTCCGTCGCCGAATCCAACGGAATTGGGTAGCCCGGGTTGGGGGCTAAATACCCAACGGCTGCATGCTACCTCAGGTACTTACATGGGACAGCTCTGGATCGGGACAATCCGATGGGTGGAACCGATTCAGCAGGTTCCAGCCGACGGAAGGAGGTCAACGGAGACGTTCACATTTGAACACTGGATTTTAGCCAACGGAGATCAAGTATACACGACTCACCCATAGTCCCATGCATCCATGGATTGACATGCAGGGTCGATTATTTTAAATTTTAAAGTTGGTTGAACATGGCGCCAGCTCGGTACCGGAGGTCGTCAAATGGTTCCCAGTGATAAACCTTGACCGACAGTCGCCGACAGTATTACTTCGACTCGTTCGTCCGCGATAGTACCTAGTACCCGACCCAGGCTAGTGACACATCCGAGTCCACTGCTTGTAATCCGTGACGCTGACTCGTGGAATAAAACATGACTGGTTTGTGACAAGGTTTGAGAGACTCAGGCCATGACTCGGACTCGCCACAACGATGAGGCAAATTCTGAATCAGACCAGGCTGACTCCCTCGATCATTTAGACATTGCCAGTACTGACACTGACCCCGGTAATGTCAATGCACAAAGTCAAGGAACTGGTCGCGTCCATCAAATTCAACGACGAGTATTCCTACGATGACAACGAAGAAACTCATCGAGATATATACGGTACACCTCCATCCTTGTCCACTCGCATCTCTGACCTTTCCTCAGATGAACTCGTATCCTTCGTTCCACCTGATAATCCTGATTCTCTGCGCCAACCTCCCCCATCCCTCGTGTTCTATGCCACGCGTAACATCCTTTACCCATCCTTTATCATTGGACAAACCCCCGAATTACTCAATTACCTCTCCACCATCGACACCTATCGCCAATTCGCGGTAAAGAAGGCTGACGAGGCACTCTTGTGGCAGGAGTACTATGCTAGCGAGCAGCGAGCGGGTCGCACAAAAGATGTGAGACTATTGACAGAGAAAGAGACACGCGTGTTACAGCGATACGTGACGGAGAATGATGTCAAACGGGAGGTGTATATCATGCTGATACGAACCCTCATTCAAGTCGTGAGCACGATAGACACTATTACGATGACGTCTTCCACTGATCCCAATCCAGCACCTCCATTATATCTGGACAGCCCCGGAATCGTGTCTGATCGTAAAACGACTTCATGCGTTCTTCCCTGAATCGTTCGAGGGCATAGACGAGCCCTCGCCTTTACAATTCCACGTAAATCTGTCTGAGGAGGAAGGGGCCTATCTAGGACAACTCAAGGAAGAATGTCATGAGTGGATGAATCATGCTGTTGATTGGGCTGCTGTGCGTGAGGAGAAATGTCAACAGAGAGGGTAAACGTCTTTCTACTCAATGTTCCTGCTTTTACGCTGACCAAGATCCAGGATGTCAAAAGAAGAAATGGATGCAAGCTACGTGGATGATTTCCGAGAGAATTTCCCCCCTCTGTTTGAACCGGCCGAGATGGTTCACGAAGTCGAACTTTACATTAAATATGTCGAGAGAATGGTAGGCAAGCTTCAGGAGTGGTTTGGACCTTCGCCGTAGGGACAGTCAATCGTACGCGCTTGACGATCCTTGGACTGTCTCTTTGCCTAGAGTGGTTGCGTGATGGAGTTATCGGTGAGTCATTGCAACGTTGGAAACTTGATACAACGGTCTGGGCTCCCAGTTAACGTCCCGTCGCCGAATCGAAACAAAATGGGAAAAGCTAACTCTCTCTCTCGTAAGAAGGTAGATGCAGAGCTCCGAATCGTGGGAGAGGCCGGGACAGGTCCGATGGGTGGAACTGATCTGTCTGCTCCCAGCCGATGGAAGGTCAGTGAAATGATCTGCATCGACACCTGGGCCTGACGAGTCGGAACCTCGGAGTCATGGCGTAAGCAAAGTTATTCTGACACCTGCATGCACGGAAGTGATAGGTGCTGGATCCATCTATCTGCCAGTGACGATCTTGGGTAATAAGGCCAGTGACTTGCCTAGATTATGCACAACAAGACAATTCTCATGAACGAATCGATTGGCAACGCAACAGACACGTAAGCAGTCGATACAACAGGCCTCACCTACCACTGCAGCGCTGGCTCTTCCACGACCACATCCTCAACATCTCAACTCTGCCGCGCAGCAAGGAGTCTCTTGGAAAACGCTTCCCGGCACTGATAATGCGTGACTTCGCCACTAGAAATATCACCAACACAGCCCGTTAGCCCCTACATTTAATCAAAGAACGATAAAGCAGACGTCACGCACCGAGGAGCATGTGCCGCGATGACACTATTCCCAAGACGTTTGTGACACTGAGGACATCTAAAAGTGAAAAACCGATAGCCACACTCAGTTTCGAACAAACGATGAAAGATATCACGGAAACATACATCCGACTGTCAGTCACCTTGACCCGTCTCGACTCAAGTACCATCAACCTCCTCTCGACCTCTTCTTTCCTCGCTGAACTTACCTCCCTCACAACACAGGTATCAAATACGGGAGCTCGCAAGGACTGTACTAAGAACGGCTTCACGTCTTGAGCGCTCACGAGAGGTGGAAGTAACTCCAGCGTCTCGATTGGATCGAGGCGAGCACTGTGTCGTGCGATGAGCGAAAGTGCGGGGAATAAAAGGTTCGGAGGGTTTGGGATGGTAGGTCGGAGGTAGAGTTTGAGAAGAGTGAGGAAGAAGGGGGAGGGCGTCGGTGTAGGGGAGGAAATCCGTTTGCAATGTCTGGGAAATTGTAAGGTTAGATTCCAGAGTCTCGGGTTGAAGGACGGCTGGGATAGGACTCACTCTTCCGCCTTGGCGTAGTCTCCAAGTTTGTATACATAAAGCTCGAGAGCATGTTCATGTCTACCCATGCGACCCAAGAGGATAGCACGCGCTTCATAAAGATCTACATAGAGGAACTCAACTCCTTGACAGAGTTCACAAAGAAATCTCACTCACCATCCGAGAGCAATCCGTACAATCGATCGGGCCGGTAATGTTCGGTCGTGTCGATGAACTCGAGAAGCTTGGAATATACCTCTGCACGCTTGCCTGCTTCCAATCAACGAAGAAAGAAAAACATTAGTAAACGGATTCACGCGCATAAAAGGGAGGGATAGAAAGGACGCACTCTCATCCCCTCTCTTCTTAGCGGCTATCGTAATTCCAAGATAGAGCTCCGCCAGTCGATCATGGAATCCCGTATTCTTCTCCTCTTTCTCCTGGATGAGATACTCGAGGTACCGGGCTGCCACTTGAGGGTCGAATCTTTCGAGGTAGTCTGTAACGGGACCCCGAGGAAGCTCGACATCATCGGATGTGAAGATCTGGGTGACGACGTGCATCATCATTCGTTAGTGCGAAGACTTCAAAGGCAGAAAAGCAAAAAAGCAGACCTCGAAGGCCATCTCTCGATCCTGTTCGAAAACCCATCTTGCGGACTCATATATCTGATCCAGGTACTCCGGACCCAGTTTCCGAAGGTACGATATCGATGGGCCAAGTTTATCCCCCATGTCTTCTTCTTTCTCGCTTAGCCTGCGAGTAAGGGATGAGTGGAAACTTTGAGATCTACATGACTTCAGACGTACTGCCGTAGTAACTCGAGCGCCTTCGCATGCATTTTCCTGCCATTGTACAGGAAGATAAGTTCCGCATGTTTCTAGACGTGGGGGTTAGTCGCCATTAGTCTCCTCGGCGAATCCCAAGACAACGTCTCCACGCTGAATGATACACAACGACTCACCTCTCTCGTTCTCAATTCCTCTTCCACTTCCTCCACTTCACACCAATTCGGCAACCTACAGAGCGGACCCAACATACTCGGTCGTCCGATCAAATAACTCTTAAACAATGCCGTGTCGACAATCTGAGCTCTCTTCACCAGTTCGTCTTTCGTGAGATCTGAAAGTGCGACGCCAGATGGGAGGGCGTAGAGAGCGGCGGGTGAAGTAGAAGAGAGCGTTGGGAAGAGGTGTGACTGAGATGGGGTAATTTGGTGGGAAGAAGAGAGGGCACCGGCGAGCTTCGGTCGCATAGAAGTTAGGTACCGCCAAAGAGTCTCCAGGGAACGGGTCGAGTCGTCTACAATGAGTACACACGTCAGGATTCCAAACGTACTCAAAGAAATCATTCCAGGCGCGAGTAATAGCGAACGCACCGAGGACCTTCCCTTTCTTCTTTCCAGCCAGCGACGCAACATCGTCTTCCTTGGATACCGCTGCAGGCAGTAAAGCTCCAAAACTCGTCTTGGTCCGGGCCCTGACTGAGCCTGTCGGCGATGGGGACCTCGAGATTGTAACTGCGAGTTTGTCTTTACTGCCCGCTGGACTCTCTTTGGTTTCGCTAGACTTTGTCGACACCGCATCCTCCGCCTTCCCCACACCTCCGGGCGTATCACTTCCCCCGGTGGATTGCTCTTTCGGTTGTGCGGCCGGTCCACCGAATAATGCCACCCAATCCTCCTGCTTCACCGCTAATCGTCCAGCCACCTTGTGAGGATACAGCGCGACGACCTTGGCAGGATTGACGTCAAGCTCCAAAAACGCGTTGATCGCATCGTCATACTTCCCCGAACGGAATTGCGATACAGCGTTGAGACCAAGGATAAGAGTTCGTTTGGGGCTTGGACTTGGGCCGTAAACATGATCTAAAAGGGCTAGGGCTTCAGTATAGGAGGTTTGTGAAACTAATTCTTCAATTTGTGTATCCCACTCTCGCATGGTGAATTTCCAGATGGTGGAACCCTCCGCAGCGGCGAGTGTTCGATCGAGAGGGGTAGAGAGGAGGAATATACTAGAGGGAGACTTTGAAGTAGCTGCAGAATGGACGAGGGTGGAAGTCGTCGTGAGAAGTCGTAAGGTGACATTCACCGGAGATGGATTGGCAGCGCTCGGAGTAGAGGTCTGCGTAAAAGGAAAGGCTGCCGTCTGAACGGGATGCATGTTGATAGACGTTATGATTTGAATGACGGGCGCTTGGACAAACGATGGTTGTGTCTGCGCTTGAGTCATTTGTTGAGACATGGGAGTAGATCCTGAGGGAACTAAGGAAGTCCCACTGCCATTAGAAGATTCCCCGCTGACAGGAACCGTACCAGGTGGCAGGATGGAAAATATGTAAGGGTTCGCGTATGCTGCCAGCGTCCACAATGGACTTGAGTAAGGAATCTAAAATAATGACAATACGGGAATCCAGCTCACCAATTTCCTCGGGTTGACTCGGCCAATTTATGACTGATTCTTTCGTCCTCCCATCAACCGAAACGACAAAGCCCTGATCTAGAAGTATCGAATGATCGTTCGACCGTACGGCGAATCACAAGATGGACTGGTTCACTTACTGTCCTTTACGATAACAACCTCCTCTTCATTAATCCTCGCCAAACCAGGTTTCGCATTCTTGCTTCCCAGCCCGAGAGTCATATAACTTGACAGACCAGAGAAAGTGCCCATTCCCAATCCTGTAGAAGATGATGCAGTGGGGACGGGCGCAGGCGTTGCAATATCTACAGTCGTGGAGTCCTCCAGAGAGAAAATCGCGTGTTCGGTGGAGGAGTATGCAAAGCACACGTGAGAGGGATCCAAGAAAGCTATGGCACGGGGTGAATGAGGGAGTGGTGTTTCCTGTCCACCAAATCATTTCGAGGATAGTAAAAGAAATCGACAATATACCGCACAGGTATTGACCTACCTTGACCGGCTGAGCTTCTCCATCTTGCCATGTGTATACCACCACTTTCCGACGACAGCCTATCACAAGAGTCGTCACCATCGTTGGAATTGGAATTGGCTTCGTCTTTACTTCGTCATCAAACCCGCCAGACCGGGGTGATGCAGTTGGATCGGTGCTCTGACCCCCGGGCGCATTTTGGACACTTGAATGAATGGCGAACGATAGCGCACCCTTAGCTTTGTTAAGTGGTGTTGGGGGAGAAAAAGAAGGTAGTGGATATAGTGTCGGGAGGGTTTCTGCGAATAACACTAAGTGAATGTGTGATACCGAACGGGAGTGATGCTCGAACCAGCAAGGACAACCAACGAATTCGCATCCTTGATATACCCCAACTGATCAATGGCTCTCCTTGATATTCCAGTCTTCGTCTCCACAAGTGTAGCCGTTGGGTTTCCACCTTCGGCTAAGCAACCCACGCGAAGAAGTTGAGTGGACAAAGACACAGAGGTGAGAACCGGAACACACCAGACCGTTCATGCAAGTCACAAACGTGAATAGTCCCGTTCGCCGTACCAATGTATAGTCTGTCTCCTGGAAGGGCAGCTGGTAAGGGGTTTGGGTGATCCGGGCTGTTACAAGCAATAATTACCTTGGACGAGCAGGGACTCTGGTCGTTCTTTGAATCCGGTAAGCACTGCAGTCGGCGTATTGAACGGCGCCATGTCGCTCGCCTGTCACCGGGATTAAGGAAGTCCTGGACAACGAGCCTGAGGGTGATCCAACGTGTGGCCCTAAAGTGCGACCAAAGGCTACGATTGACAGGCACAGCCACCATGTACAAGGTTATCGTTTGATCGGCTTCTCTTCTGCCATCGTTTCTATCCAAGCTCCAAGTTAGTAACTGATCTGCGCTCGTGGTCAAGCTAAGTCGTTGCAATGGTAGGCTTTCCCCTATAATTTCTCAGTCTACCTGTACTTTCAACTCTCATTGCATGATTCTTTGAAGATGACAATGGGAAAAGTTCTGTGTCGAACTTGAAATATAGTTGTGGTAACCCCTCCACAGAGAGGTTCGAGCATATTCTCCTCTCGAAAGCAACCCGTAGCGGTATAGCTAACTCTTTTTATTACGCTCTCCCCCACACTGGTCGCAATAAAAGCCCCAGTTAGGTGTAACGCTGTCGTTTGTGCTTCTGACAGCCGTCACGCTCGTGTGCTTTCTCATTTTGAGTGGTCGTTCCGACCTGACCCTCTACATCACGACTCGGACGTAGCTGACTTGCATCACAGTAGATTTCCTCGTGGATTTCATCGAGGGTGACGTGTTCCACGGGCATCAGTAAGGAATTCACTGGCGTTATGATTTTGCTTTCAATTGTTGGTAATCCAGCAGACCATACGACCGCAGTGACGGTCTCTATCAAGGACAACTTGCTGACTCTCAGTATGGGTGTCTCAGTTGGTCCCAGTATCGTGAGTTCAAGTTGAGCACCCCACAGCAACACCTTTTCAGCTAGCAAGCCGATATGATGGCCACCGTACGCGCGGCCACATAGGAGTGACCTTCACAGAATGACCCAGCTCAGCCCGCTCAGGCGGGCCAAAGGTGAGTCGCTGAAGAACGAACTTCACAGTGGTTGCTGTACCTGATAGTAGACGATTCAATACTATCAGCAACACACACGGACAAGCCACGAGCTGGCGCATTTGTCAATGGAGGACCTACTACTTGAACCGTGCGGCTCCGAAGTAAACTTGTGTAAGTTGGACAAGCACTGTGACGATATTTAAATATCATGATGAGGATGAATGTATGAGTCGACCGGTTGTTGCAGGTAGCTCTAGTAGTTCCAAGTCATCAAACAATCACCAGTGGCAGCTGCTCCCTCGCAATCTCGAACAGCAACCTCACTTTCAATACCACCATCATCTATAGCATACCCGCCGTCTTCTACGAGACTAACAATGGCAACTCTGATCTACAACGCAAGCTAGGATACGGCAGGCGACGCGTTCAGCCATAGTTCCTCGCCTTGGGACAGCCAAAACTCACCAAAGCAAGATGCCCACCGACAACGGGACGTGCTCTGAACCCACGCGATACTCCGCTTAGAGTATCATACCAATCGCTAAGAGGCATATTGTTGAACCCATCTGCGGCGAAGTTGTAAACTGCATCGATGAGCATGTCCCGTGTAGCGTTATTCGTCATCAAAGCAGCAGTCCAAATCTGCCAGTCAGACTTGGTGTACGTATGACTGCACAACACATGAGTCGACCGGGTTTTTCGCCGGAAGAGCGTAGATTCGACTTACCGAGTGTCGAGAGGGACACCATAGGTATCTGATTGCTCGCTCAGCAAACCAGCTGGTCACTAAAGGACCATCTCTACTTACTATTGACAGTGGCGTACCAGGCGGTCTCTGGAGGTTATTGAATGAGCACTGGAAACAGCTCGCCTCATGATAAACTTACGCATTTCATAGACAGACTCGGGGAACACATTCGTGCCGAGGAGCTTGTCGGCGTACAAGTTATACGACAACCCCCAACTAAACAGGTGTCAGCACACAAATGCGAGCTAAAACGAATCCCAGCATACCTGCTGTCATTGCCATACGACAAGTCGAGGTGAAGTCCATCGGCCGCGGTAGCAAACTTCAAAATCTGAGGCACATAGCTGGCCACGATCGACTGTCAACAGTGGATATTAGACATGTATCTGTGTGGCTAGATGAACATACACTATAATTCTGCTGGCTGGTAGTGTCGCCAAGCATTCCAGAGATCACACTCATAGCTTGGATGCCAATCACACCTTTAATCGCGAGGTTGGTCTGGTTGGCAAGCGCGCCAGCGAAGTCGTCTGTGCTGATCTGGTTAGCAGGAATGAGGGCCTCGTTAATAAGATACCCAGTCCATTGGGCGAGTAGGTCAGTCTGCAAGTATTCAGAAAGAGGAGCCGCCAGGGTGGATGTCAGAATGACTCACGTAACCAGTTATGATAGAGGTGTCACCCGATGCTTGAGTATAGCTCAAAGTCATGATAAGCATGTTGCCACACTCTGTATTACAGTGAATTGATGTAAAATTGACACCTCCATACACACTTTACCTTCGAGGGGCATGTCCTCCGCGTTACCATCATTGTGGCCGATCGCCCTTGGGTATGTAGAACCTGATAGAGATGAAAGCACGCCCGTTGTGTTAGTCAAAAAAAAACTTACCCAGGTCGTGTACGGCGTACGTTTGAGGCCATTGTCCTGTGGCTTGATACTCAAAAAGACCAAGGATTAGATATTTACCGAGCGCAGGGTTGGTATAGAGCAAGATGGGCCAGGCTGGCATGATGACGTCGACGGTGTTTACATTCTGGTCGACCAACATATTTCCACGTCAGAAAGTTCTCTGCCGCATGTGACCGAAGACGTACCCCATCACTAGAGATCTCTGTACATACCAGGTCAATCGAAACGTGATCCGGAGCAGTATGCATGAAATACAACATACCCTTCAAGAACATGAGAATATCGCTAATATTCCACGAGCCGTCGCTGTTCTGTGACATCGTGAGTTCCATAGCACCAAATGCCTGCCTGACGGAGAGTTCAACCACGCCAGCATAGTTGCTAGAAATGGCAGAGGCATCACTGTGGACTTGGGCGTCGAAAGCCGAGGCCCTTTCTACTGCGTTGGGGAAGTCTCCAACGAATGATTCGATCTACACAGAAGGATATCAGTGGTCAACAACACGGATGGTAGCGATGCTAACCATTTCCGTGACACCACCAGGATAGGCACTCCAAGCGTAAAGGCTTCTAGCTTGATATGCGCCTCCAGAGATTATGTACTCGACGACAGGATCCCTTGCATGACCCACAGTGAAAACAACTGGGTCGCTGGAGCTGGAAACCATCCCAAGATCTTGAGCAAAAGCAAAGACTGGCCAATTGTTACTAATAGCACGATAGTTGGTATCGAATGTATTCGCGAGGACACCGCTGTTAATAAATTCTGCGCGCACAATGATATCTTGTCCTGTCTGATAGCTAGTAGACATTCCATTCTGCGGCAAACGATCAGCTTTCACGGTTTTAGAGAACGTACGATCCCATACATTTGTCGTGGAGTAGTGGATGCTTCCCTCTGAACATGGTGGAAGGGTTAGTTCAGCAAAGGACAAGCAAGGAACGCCTGACGTACGCAGAATGAAGTCATTGTATTCAGTATATTCTTCCTGTGTCTCGAGCATAACCTCGTGGGTAAAGACCGGTCCAGTTGTCGTACTATCCCATGTGACATTTCGCGTGTTATCGCTCGCACAAGCCCACTCGGCACTGATGTCAGTGTAAACGCTAACTGAATGAGGGTTGCCATCCATGGAAGCAGCTTGTACGGAGAGGTAGGAGAATGGAGTGGATTGCTTCACGAGGTCCGACGGCTGAGGTCGAGAACATGGTCGTAGGTATAACTAACCTTGAAATGCGTAGGAGGAGGCAAAGACGTACCTCGACGGGACTGAGGAAGGTAACGTTAAGGTTAATTGGTCCAGCACTCATAACGAAGTAAGTGGAAGTAGCAGTGAACTGAAATCACGGACAGAGTCAAACATCAGATTCCCCACAAGTATCAAACACCTACCTGCATACTTTCTTGTACTGCGAGAGATGTGCCGGCGACAGTCGGAGCTCCGAGGAATGTGTATGTAGTATTGTCAACCCTGACATATCCAGCCCATCCAAGATTCTATTCGGAATCAGAAGTAATGAAGCCACGAAGAAGAGAATCATCATACCCCGCCAGCCCAAAACTGTGGCCAAGCTCGATTCAACGCAGCCCCAGTGCCCTGTGGGAGCCATGCGGACAAATAAGGCGACCTCACTACAAGAGGAATGGAGGCAGGGTTAAAAGGCGTCACTTCCCATGAAACTGCCGAAGTCGCTGTCGCTGTGAACAGAGCAAATGTTGTAGAGGCTAGCGTGGATAGTCGCATCGTGGAATGGATGCGGGCCCTGTAGGCCTCCGGGTTCACGAAACCCTTTATAACCAATTTCACTGGTGACCAAATTCATTCTTCCCAGCCAAACAGCAGGGGAAGCAGGTCAGCGGTTGCGACGCATGTGGTGCGGCTACCACTAGTACATGTGATGCGAAATGATGAAATAGTCGCACAGGTGTTTCCAAGGGTATTTATTGCTGGCCATGAGAACCCCACTATCAAAGTGGCAATGCTAGTGGGAAGCATGTATCCATGGAGCGCCGTGTTCAAGAGTAAAATTGAAGGGGGCTATACTGATTGACGTGGTTAATATGGACGATTTAAATTGGACGCACCACGCATAGTACTGGCACCACAATAACGTCACGAGCCCCGCAATCCAAATATAAACCCGTGGTGCCATGACTGGGGACAACTTAGTTCTGGTCCGGTTCGAGGGATTCCGAGTCTCTGCAGAGTCATGCTAGGACATAGCAGTTCAGTAACGTTCAGTTTTCGAACACTGACAATCGTGAGGCACGACTCGGATTCGGATCTGGTTTTCTATATATATGATAGTCCTGCTTGAGATTTCGATTGTAAAGAAGTTTCAAGTTGATCGTTGTGGAGCCCACTGCCATGCAGTAAGTAAGCGAACCGAAGACCGGTGAGGCCAAAACTAGAAGTCCTGTCAGTGTGTTTATCGACTCTCAATGATTTCAGAAGACAATTAATCGTTCTGCTCTTTTAACTCCAAGAGGGCTGAATACCAGACAGGGGCCCAAGGTTGCCAGTGAACGTGTGTGAAGAGATGACTTGGCCGCAAATTCACTGGATGTTGGCAGACAGTCAAGAGGAAGATGATGGTCATGGATGTATTCGTTCTATCTACAGATGCTACATATGCCAATGTGATAGCGAGATGGATTGACTGATTGATTGATTGAAAATCGAGAGTGGGGAACCGAAATTCGTGCTCTATGGTCATCCCAAAGAATTGGGGGGCCGGGGTTGTAACGTGCATGAAAAAAAAAAAAAAAAGAATTGTAAGAAAGAAAGAAAAAAAACAAACGAAAAAATGAAACAAACGTGAAACGAAAAAGATGCAAACAGACGAAGATGAAAATAATATACATAGGTTACAGAATAACATACATTCTTCACGTCGTCCAAGTATCGTTGTTGTTCTTGTTTTTTTTTTGGGTTGACGAAACGTTCCGCGTCGTTTTCGGTCATGACGCCGTAAAAGGTGACGGCGTTGGCAGTGTTGATAGTTTCGTCGTGAAATCACGAAGGACGGACTTCACCACGCGCAACCACGTATTCGCCTTGTCCAATTCATCATAGGCGCCATCGACATGAGCGCTGATCTTTCGAAGAATTAATCGGCGGAGCGCTCGTGTGTCCTCGTCTTCCTCATCTCGAAGCGTCACAGGCAAGGAAACAACCGACGACTGCGCAGATGAGGAGCGAGAAGAGTTAGCGCTGTTGTCGTCCGGAGGTGAAAGGTAGAATAGGTTGGATGACGAGAGGGACAGTCCAGACCAGTCTTCATGCATGTTCATATTCTGGGACCCTTGTGGCCAGAAAGCGAACGGGTCGTTTACGGGAGGATACCGAGTGTAAAGATTCTGGACCATGGCTTCGCGAACCTGAGATATGAATGATAAGGATGGCTGCGGAATGTTTAAACAACAACGTGAACTCAGCTGACCTTGACCGTGCGTTTAATAACTCGTTCGGCTCGATATATAGATTGGTTCGCGGTTGAGATCAAGTGATCGATCTGAAAGAAAGGGGAGCGAGTAAGGACTCGAAATAATCAACCCCAACGAAAGATCTTACCCCATGCAAGCATTCATCGATGGCGGACAAGTCGCGGCTCGCAGCAGATAACACCACTTGCATGGAATGTACCCCATTTTTCTCGAAAAGGCCAAGATCCGGGTGTGAAGACGACGAGCAAGGTCGTGTACAGCACGTGTTTCCCTCAGAGTCGGTGACGGTAATGATTGGCTGGGCGGAGTCTTGCTTCACCTCCCTTCCAACCGCACACTTGGGATCGTCGAGGTCGTAGCAAAGTTGAAGACGGAGCGATTTTCCTGCCACGACTTTCTTCTTGAGCCAGGATTTGAGCTTTGCGGCGCCACTCTTCTCCGCCTTGTGGAGTTTGTAGCTCTTTAGAAGGTTCTTGATCTTGCGATCCTTGGAGGGCACCTTCTCCTCGAGCGGGCTGATCGATTCTCTCGAGATGAGCTCCCGCTCGATCTCGATAAGGTTCGCGAGATGAGCCTTGTACGCCGACGAATCAGCACCGAGAATGAAACCGTCCAACCATTCGGGCCATGGAACCGTCCGAGCGCCAGAAGGAGAAGTGGTTTCGAGAGTTTGAGCGACGGGCTCCGTCAGAACAGCAGCGTCGGCATATTCTTTTACCTCTTTATCCTTGGGCGGTGATACCTCGGGTTCGACAGCCGTCGACTGCGAGTCCTCGGAGCCTCGCGGTGAGTGTTTGAACAGCGAACGTGTAAAGCGGGAGATAGTTAGACCCTGTCCAGATACTTGCTCCTCAGCTTCTTGTGACACCTCGTTCCACAAGCGATCAGCGGCGTTCAGGATATCTCGCGTACTCCCAAGTTCTTTAGCCGCATCGTCGACTTGACTTCGGAAGTATGTCACGACATGGTCTCCCAATTGCGACGTCTCTGCAACGACGGAAGCGAGTTTTTGAAGTGAGGCGTAGTCGTGGATGAATTGAGCTTCAGTGGAAAGATACTGGAAGTTATCGAGGAGTTGTTCAGAACAACAGGTGACGTCAAAATCGGGCGGGAGATGGCGGCTAGCGGGGTCCACGGGTTCGTCGGGAGAAGGGCTGATGGAAGAAACCAAATTAGGGAAAGCTGTTATCGGAGCGATGGAAGTGGAAGCATTTGGGCGAATGGTGCGGTCGGACAGCGACGATTGTGGTCTATTAATCAATCCCTCGTTCATAAATGCCAAACGGAAATGCGGTTTCGCCACTTCGAGCGCGGTAAGCCTGTTAGTGCAAACCGTCAATGACAGGAATGATTTAGTTGTACGTGATCAGACCTACCCTCGCGAATTGCGCAGATTTCGATAAGACCCCGTTGGGTCACAATCGAGGAAAGCATACAACACATCAATACATTCGCCATGCTCGGCAGCTACATGAATACAAGTCTCTTCGTTTCTGTCGCGTGCAGCCAAGGGTGAGTGTAGGTCGCGAACGAGATGTACAGCGAGTCGGTACAGTGATTGAGCAGAGTCGGGAGCGTCGGTAACGCATGCGAGTCGAGCTAGGCAGTGGAGGGGCGTATAGTGTTCCCGTGTAGTAAACAGACTGATGTCGGCGCCGGCGCGGTAAAGTGCGTCGAGGATCTCGATAGACGGGTTTGGTACAGAAACACAGTAGTGGATGGCACTCCATCCTTCGATATCGGGTACATTTACAAGAACTGGGCCGTTATCAAGGGGCGACGGCTCGAAAGATTGTGGTGAAAACAACAGCGAGTAGATGGATGAAAGATCAGCGGTGAGGACAGCATGTACAACAGTGTCGGTGATGTTGGAAACATATTCGGGTGAAAGAGCCAGGGCAGGGGGAGTAAAGGGGGTGGGGGATGGGGACGTATACGGCGACAGGCGGGCAAGATCCACGCAAGAGGGTTCGCAGAGCGCGGCCTTGTTTCCGTTCTAACAGAGATCCAGGTCAGGTCTACGCGGACATGAAACTGAGGCTTCGAAATTTACCTTGCATTCGCGCCAACGAAAGGAGCGCAATGCATATTCGCACGCCCAGAGAACTATTGGGTGGGGCAAAGCGAATTGGACGGAAGATCGGTGGTTTCGATCCCGTAGGTCAGGATGAGCTCCGTGCGAGAGCTGCCAAGGGAGGCAGTAAGACTACTGACCCTGCACACTACAAGGTCACACTCACCAATTGTCGCACGACTTCCACCCTGCAGTCGCGAGCAGCGTCTAGCAAAAAAAAAAAAAATTGAGCCCACGAAAGACGAGGTGTAAATCCCGAATGAGCTTACACATCAATGGTGTTGCACCATCGGCATCAATGCCATCGACAGAAACGGTACCGGAACTACAATCTAGCAAAAGCTGCACGACCTCTGGCATATCGAGCCAAGCAGCCATGCCAAGGGGAGTGACGTCGTTGATTGAATCTTGAGGGGCGTTGAGGGTGTAAAGCGAGATATCAGGATGAGAGGCTGCTATACGAAGGACACTGAGACGGTCTTGGGAGAGGAAAGACGCGTCGGACGCGTCGACAGTTTCCCATCTGATTCAAGTCGGGGACGACGGAAACGTCAGCACGGAAGCACCTAAACCCGGTGGCGACGGAAAGGATGGGCACGGACATACCTGTCTGCGGTGAGTGCACATGTGAGAACAGTGCGGCCGGAAGTGTCGGTGGCGTTGATGTCAGCACCAGCTTCGAGAGCCTCTCGTACCGCGGAAGTGTTGCCTTCGGAGGCAGCCTGGAGGAGGGCAAAGTTTTCAAACGAGCGGTGTGGGCGACTCATTGCAGGTCGTCGGTGATTCGTGAGGGAGGAGGGGAGGGCGGGTGAACGCGTGAAGGAGGTAGAGCGGATAGATATATAGGGAATCGGGTACGCAGGGTAGATGATGGATGTGTGTCGTGACGGAGGTAAGAGGAAGGGAAGCAGAAGAGACCGGAGCGAATTCTGGAGAGATTTTCCATCCGAGCTTGTATACGTACCAAGATAATGTGGGCACGAGGCACGAAGAAGATTGTGCGAAAAATGGCAACTTCGCATTCGATCTCGTACAATCTGTCCGCGCTTAGCACTCCTTCGCCTCGAGGTCGCGTAATCCACAAAAAAAAAAAACACACACGAACAAAACTCACTCACGGTCGGGAGTCGGGACAATGTGGGCGCCTGTCCTTTGTTTCCAGGCTTAATGTTCGCCATATATCCATTCAAATATCGGTACTGTATTCAATGCGTGCAGGGATGTCATCCTCCGAGGACGACGTCGCCAGTTCGATAGTAGCCAAAAGCCAATTTCGGTCCCTGCAATGACCCTCCCGCCGCACCGCCCGGCCACCTGGCCCCGCCAACAGCCTCGTTGCCTCCTTCCTCTTCCCGCCTAGTCTGGGCCGCCTACACCGACTTATGGGAGCCTCAACGCCGAAACGCCCATTTGCGAACGTATACATACTCATGTCTAATAAGCTGGAATTACGAGTACGTATATAAGTACGACACCACCAACTTCAATCGAGACGAGAAACGAGATGAGGAGCGAAAATGATCGATGATATGATGATATACGTGAGATACATTTAACTATGCCTGATGCAAAATTACTCGTCACTTTCTGCCACAAAGATTGACAATGCATGCGTTGTAAAATAAGTCTGAACCTCGTTGTCCGCAACAGTGACTCAACAATACTTGGACTTGTCCTGATCCGAAAGATGAGACCTTCTAAATATGTTGTGTGAACCGGTGACTGGACCACATATCCGCACTTGGTCCAAGCTCAGACACAGATTCAGAGAAATGCGTCTCGTGACAGCGCGTCCTGGAATAGAACACCGGACTCACGTAAGTCGACGACCCCAAACCAAGCCGCGATAACCCACTGACCTTCACTTGTTCAAAGTTGCCAATAGCCCTATCCAAGTCCCATGCATTATTTTGCAAACAGTCGATGGCAAACTTTGCATTCAACCCAGTTCGTTGGCAAACCTGCAAAATTAGACTGCGCTGAGGCTCCGCCTACGCTCGGGAACAACCGCGGCGAAGAACAGGGTGGCGTCTTTGAGACGGCGCTGGACAGGGACAAAAACTGATAACTTACAAAATTGGATAAAGCATCCTGCAGTTGCACTGGGATTTCTCGCGAGACTGACGTTGGCAGCGGTAATTGCTGAGATGGTAAACTGCCTCCCGCTTGCACTTTCATGGGCCCTGGACTCCAGGCCTCGTGACTTGAATATGACCGAACACACCATTGGTCTGATAAAATCATGACATCCCACCCGTTTAACTTCGCCCTGCGAAATGAAACACAGTAAACAATCGATTAATTGGAAAAAGACTATGAAGAGCTGGACGAACCTAGAACCAGGTGGGGAGGGTGCCAGTATAAAGGCCCGGTCAAACGATCGAATGCCTTGGGAAGGGTCTAAATGGACGAGAAGTCAGATATATGACATCACGATTCAGCGCGGGATTGCGCCGCGGATGAGGGTATAACGGAGAAACCCGAGGTGGAAATGACATCCACTGCCCGCCGGCGCGATGATCGCGGGTGAACATACCTTCAGTGAATTGGCCGTGCAAGGATATAAACAACTTCAGGTCTTCGCCTTGCCCAACGGGCCAGGCATCGATGCAAAACTTCTCCGGAGAACCCGATATTTCATGTTTGGTTTTCGGAAGGGCGGACATGGCGCGAATGGCAGCTTCGCTTCCAAGATGCAAGCTATGGAAAGCCTTGCCCGAACCACTACCGCCTCCAAGCCGATTTAGGTTCCTAGAACCACCATTTAGCCAGACCAACCAGTCTAACTTGCGTTGATTTGGTAACTGGGAGTGAAGCCCTTGTATCCGAGCACGGGTAGGAATGGATGTATTGGCAGAAAACGAAAATGTCGCCGATGGATGGTAGGCGTCTAAAAGTGCAGCCCGTTGATCATCGAATAGCGGGAAAAACCTGGGGTCATTATAGACATATTCAGAAACGGTATGAGCCAAGAAAGAACGTAAACGCCTACCGGACAAGGAAGTTGCTAATGACAGTGTCTTCAACGCCGGTGATAAATGAAGGTCTCATTTCGTAGGGGAAAGAAGTGGCTGTAGGTCGATTCTCGGTCACTGGAGCCGAAGAGGGTCCAGGTGCATCAAAGCCAATTTTCGCAATCGCCTCTTGGTCAATCATGACCAGAGAGGGGAAACGACGCGCCATGGCACTGACGAACTGTTAGCCAAAATCCAATTTTATTCCAGCAGAGATAAACCTTTTGTATTGGTCACCCCTACCGTTTTTCAGTTCAAGCTCCCTCAGAGGGTTGCCCATCATTATCAGCTCCCGGAGATGTTCCAACTTCCCCTTCCTCCCAGAGAGATAGTCTATGTCCCGCCAAACCCCGAGAGAATTATTTTGTAGTGAGAGATTGGCGAGATTAGGGAGGTAACGGGCGAGGGTCGAGAGTAGCTGGCCAGAGTTTATATTGTTCTTGGCCAATGAGACAGTTTGAACCTACAAAAATTCAATAATCCGCGGGTGAGAGCCAAATGTCATCTTACTGGTGGTTTTAGACTCGCGGCAAGCTTGAAAATGACGGAAGCTTCCTTCACCGAGGAGCCAGGTGCGCCTGGCGGCGAGATGCCATGTCTTGCAAGTTCCGGATCGTCCAACATTGACTGTCACGCAATGAAAACACATCAGACACCTCGGGTCTGGCTCTAGCGGAAGGATGCCACATACCTCCAGATTTAAAAACCTTGTATCGGGATTCCACCTCCTGTTCACGAATGCTCTCCATACCTCGATGGTCTTCATCCCAACTGTAGCCACTCTTTTACCCCCTATACCCGAAGTTGTGGTGACTGCATTCCTGCGCGGCCGTCCCATCGTCAGGTTCCTTGCGCCCGAAGCGCCACGGATTGAGATACCCTCCATAGGCCCACCACCTGACTGTGTTCGCGCGGCGAGCTTTGTACCACCCCACGACCATAGCAGAAGCGTGTGCAAGAAGGCAGCGGCGGGAGCGACAAGATAAAAGTGTAAGCGCATTGTTTGCAGATAAAATTGGAAGAGTAGACGGTACGAGGAGTACGAATCCACAAAGAGGGGTGAAACATAGGGATACGCGGTGGAGGGGAGAACGAAACCATCGATGCGCGTAGATAGTGTAAACACAATAATGTGAAAGCATCCAGGATATGGAAGGACGGCACGAAGTTATGCAATGATGTGATGAATATACAACGTAAACAACGAGAAAGTGGGTCTTGTATTTACCATGGAAGCTTTGGATGACCCTGCCTCTTTGAAGGCATCAATCGGACGGGGGCGATGAGAGCGAATCTTGGAAACCCCTTTGCGTCCACCAGGTCTGTCTGTAGAGATGTCCTTCATGCGTTCGTCTTTGTCAATGAGGCCAGCGCTCCTGAGAGCGTTCGCAGCCAATGCACGGCTGCCGGAGGTTGTTGTCGACATTGCTGCGGTTCAACGCTAGCTGGAAAGACTGCAAAGTATGCTGTGGACTGATGGTGGTGGCGGTAAGAAAACAAGTCGTGGTCCAAACTGTCGAGTTACTATGAATGAATCAGGAAAGGTGGACGCTTCCGACAGAACCAGGAAAAGTGGCTGTGTCATGCTGATTTGGTAAAATGTGGCTATTGTTGTTTGGTTCACAAGCTCCCGCCAAACAAGCTCCTATAGTAATATATTTTATTCTATTATTTTGTTGTGACAAACGTCACGGTCAAGAAATGTAATCGCAAAATAATGTAATTCGCAAAACAGACCAAAGTCTATTTCCCCAGAAAGGCCCCAAATGTCCCCATCGATCAAGAAAAAATGACGTCTGGAAGATTCATGTCTCCCTTCGGCCGTTAGTCTGATACGTGTATTGATGTGTCGCGATACCATGACTATGCGAAGGGTGTTTCGATCCAGACCCAGTCGTTGGGTTTGGTCGTCGATAATATGCTCCATTACTCCCTGGTCTCTCTTGCGGTTGCTGTGGAGTACTGGTAGAAATAACGGGTGAGGTCGCGGAGGCAACGGTTGGCATGGGATATGGGAATCGTGACCCTGCATGTGTTTGTTGTTGGGTCTGTGCGTGGCGGATGGCTGGCGAAGGTTGTGCAGATGTGGTGGCCGGGGTCGAAGGGGCTGGCGAAGCCGATGCATGAGCCGCATGAGACGGGACCGTCTGTGGCGGGGGCTGTGGGGGTGGTTGCACGCTCTGGGGTAAATGTTGCGTGGGCTGCGGCGGAACTGCCAACGTCGGGGTCGGTACAGGGTTGTCGACCGGCGTTAATACTGGAGGCACTGGGCGGTCGGATGAGGTTTGACTGTCCGTGTCGCGACGGCGCTTAGTACCCCTCGATGAGGACTCTTTGAGACCGAGGGAAGTAGCTTTGATGAGGATCTGATGCCTAAAGCAACGCGTCAGTGGGGAAGTACAACCTTGACGTGACCTACAGTACCTTGTCCGAGAGTTTCCCCATTTGTCGCACAAGGCGTCCCACGCAATCTCCCCACTTGCGTTCCGATGTTCCTCAGCAAGTCTTTTGAGTTTCTCAGTCTCCTCGTCCGACCAAGCGCCCTGGTTTCCTGCACTCGCTGGTGCCGGTCCGACAGACGCACTCGACACTGCAGTCGACGTACTGGGGCCTGGTTGTGCTCCGGAAGCCGAAGGATAAAACCCACCATATCCAGGATAGCTGTAGTATGGAGCCGTCGGGTAGGTGGGAGCACCATACATCCCGGGAACAAACTGTTGTTGAGGCGGGTGTTGGTGCCCCAGAGAGACGACAAACGATTGAGGGTTGGATATCACAGGAGCTGTGGTAGAGGGGGGTTTGCCGTTCGTACTTGGAGGGGGTGTGGGTCGTGGCTGCGGATGCGATTGCGACTGTGGTTGTGGTAGCGGTTGCTGAGGCGCCAGTGGGGTATACCCAGGAATGAACGGGTATGGCACCGGAGGAGGATGAGAAGTAAGTCGAGCAGGGGAATCGAGCTGTACGTTGATTTGTCATTGAGATGCACAATAACTGAAGTAGGTAGATGGTTACAAGAGTATCACAGATGCGCTTGGCTTCGCCAAGCATAGTCAATGGATCAACCTTGACGCCCGATCCCATTTGGTAGCACTGGGCAATCACCAGTGATGGAGTAGCTTTCTGTACACGAAGAGATTGTCAGTGAAAACAGAAACGGGCAACTCACCCGTGAATCGAACTTACGATCAGCTCTTCTGCAGCACCGTAAAACTCAGCACACAAATTGAGAACACGCCATTGAAACTCGTAATATTGTTGGTTATGCGGATGCACTTCCCCAGGCGCCGGAGGAGCAGAATACTGATAGAATCCATGCGTAGCCGAGGAAGGCTTCGCGGGTGCTGCAGAATTCGCTGCAGACGTATCCCGCTCGGTGCCAGAACCACGAACGCGCCTATTTTTTGAACCGCGGGGGCGACCGGGACGCCGTTTGCGTTCCCCATCCTCCGATTGAGATGGCCCAACCGAATGTGGAGGATTGGATGATGGCGGGTCAGCGCGCCGCTTTCCTGCTGCGTTTGTGCTGATTGGCGCCTGTTGTGCAGCGCGGTTTGGTCTGCAATCGACGGATGGGTGGCGACTCATTCGCGGGAGTATGAGACACCCACTCTTCAGCGTCATCGTCATCCCTTTCAAGCTGTTCCTCCACGGCTCCCTCATCCTCGCCCTCCTCCTCTTCCTCGTATTGGGGATGGACTATGGGGGGGTTGAGTGCGTGCGAGAGTGGTTGGTAATGCTGAGGATTGTCCATGAAGCTAAAGTAGATCGAGATATGTTCAGGAGCCAGATAGTGACTATGCAAAGAATACCCTTTTTTTCGATTTCGCTGGGTGAAACCGAATTTCTTGTGGTGGGGTGTTGTTCTTTCTGTTGGGGTTACACTCGCCGTCGGAATATAAATATTGACCCTCCGAAGCCTATAGGGGTAATTTCCGTCAATACATTTAGTGTATATTATTTTCCATCATCGGCTTGGTTTCCGCGAGGCATCCGAGTCGAGGCCCGTCGATCCATCATAATGCGGCTTTGCTGAGATGAACGACGAATTCCGACATGGAGGCGATTCAAAAACCATATGCATACCAGCTTCTTTACATCAGAAACAACTACTCGTCTTCCTCCAAGTCAGAATCAACGAACAAACAAGGACCATCGTAGATGTCAGTGTCCGATTCCATCGCAATGGCACCGACAGCAGCTGCGACAGGAGATGAAGATCGAGTGCATTTATCAAGAGGGTCGTTCGGTACCCTGGCCAGAGAAGCGCCTCGGCGTATGTCAGTTATATTACGCGGGTTTGCCTCCGGAAGGTCATTTGGGTGGTTTTCAGAAATGGGGGGAAGCCTCCTTGGTGAATCGGATGCGAAATGGTCATCTCGGTTCGGGGGGCCGTCGACCATGTGTATAAGCTGGTCTGTGGTCGTCGCAAGCCGTTCGGTGCTCGTGTTTGCGACACAATCCCGGGACGTAACACGGGGTGAGGTTAGACTGGATGGGTTTATTATCTCAGGGATATAGCCCACGCCCTCCCTGTCCTTTGTGAAATCTATCTTCACAGACTGCGCAGCAGGTTGCTTCGGAGATGGGAGCCGCAAAATCCTTCCAATCGTCGCCCACGGATCAGGATCAGATAGGAAATCGAGTGGAGCGTTTGCCGATAAGTTATCTATAGAAACTCCCTGGAGGTGAAGACCCTGAGCAACGTCGTAACCATATTCGGCTGGAGGAAAGGGTCGGAGGTTGTCGTCGTCGCGGGTTGCATGAGTGTGTTCGGTTTGGAATGCATCCGCATCTGGACTAGCGGACAGGGAGAAGACGGACTGCGACCCTTCGCGGATAGATAGGCGACGAGATATTTGACGCTCAGATTGCCCGTACCGAGAAGGAGCCAGCGGAGACGTGTCAAAGTCGAGAATGATGTCGTCTGATTTCTGCCAAGTAAATGGGGATGAACGGGGAAGCACATGATCATCTTGTGGTGAATTGGAGAAACGACCGACTCCGATTTTTCCTGAATCAGAGAAAGGATGATGCACGGCAAAGCCTGCTTCGGCATATCCCGAGTCATCAAAGGGATTTGGGAGAGTTACATCACATATCAACGAGGAAGAATCGGAGGGTGAACGAGGCTTGTTTTCGGAATGTGCATGGTTCAGGGTAGGGTCGACTTCGGAAGGGGTGATAAACATCTGCTTTTGGACTCCGGAGTACAGTTCGGGCATAGCATTCTTCGTTAGTTTGTGTGAATGTTTGAGGTGTTTATCCTGCAATTAGGCATCAGCGGAAACTGCGGGCAACCCAATTCTGGTCATGGTACTTTGGGGTCAGAGTGAGAATATGCTGATCCCCCGACTCCCATAGTGCGCTCGACATGTGGAGTTTCCATCAAGTCTAGGGTTTCGAGCCCAATGAGATTGGGTCGTCGTAGGATACGGTCGATAGCAGCTCGCATAGACGTATCTGCATCCCGAAAAGATGAACAGACATAATATGGAAGAAAACCCACACCCACGATCTGAAGTATTGAGCACACCGAGCACCTTGGAAGGTTTATTGCGAGTTCGGACGTCGGTCGATGACGATGACGAGTACAATCGGTCCCCACTGATATACTGACTTGAAGAAGGCGCTATTGAGCGCATACAACCATCAGAAAGAGCGTGTGCCAGGTTTATCTCCGGTAGCACGGACGAAAGCGTCGACACTTTTGGATGGACGTGGTCTTCTCTTGTAGTACACAGAGCAGAAGCAAGACGCTGTTTACCAAAATGACGTTTCTGAACACGCCCGACGACGTCCTTTGTTTTTGTTCTTGCGGTGCTTCTGGGCAACCCGGTGAACATGAGCCTAGCTTGTGAGCCTCAGTAAAACTGAACCTTTTCCCGCCCATGTAGTTGGCTCCGACCATCCTTGACGATGTTCAAGGTGCGAAATAGGTAAAGCAGTTGACTATCGTTGGTGATTGTGGTCGCGTGCAAGGGGTGCGCGGAGACGGCGAGAGTACTTGTACTTGGTGACGCGGCTTGCGAACAACCACTTCCAACTCCCCGAGCTCAGCGCTCAGCTTCGAGAACGACAGTACATCATAGCATCATACAACGCTGGCTTCCTTGTCGCTAACTGAACAGTATCTAGGACTCTTCCTATGGTTCGCGTGCCAACCCAAATCGAAGTTGGTCGAATACTGATGATCCGCAAAGGCGCCAACGGACGAGTACGAACCCCTGGCATCAGAGGAACGCATCGATGTAGAGGATACTTCAACATTCGACATTCTTCTTGGACAGCGTCGAGGAGTCGTGCTAAAGACCCCACATGGGGGTTCCCTATCTGTCCACGCTGACGGAAGGTCATATTCGTACTCTTATGGACCCAGCGGCATTTCCGGCCTTTTACTCAATCGTTATGCTGTGGGGTGTGTCGCATTTGCATCCATAGGTGGACTGTCCTTTGGATATGACCAGGGTGTCATCGCCAATGTTCTTGTTATGAGAGACTTCCTAGCTCGGTGGCCAATTAGTTCTTGGGAGAAAGGGTTGATGAGTACGTTTTCGTTTACACGCGCATACAGCCTATGGATCTTGCCACACAGCTGCGGCACTGGAGTTAGGCGCTTTATTTGGAGCTTTAGCATCGGGTACTCTTGCGGACAGATATTCTAGACGACATTCTATTTTCTTAGCTTCAGGTGAGAGTCGAGGACTTGTCCCAGCGTATGACTTACCAAATCATCCAAGTCATATTCTGCATCGGTTCTGCAATGCAGGCCGGTGCTCGTAATCTCAATGACTTGGTCCTTGGAAGAGCCATTGGTGGCTTTGGAGTAGGAGCATTAAGGTAAGTTTCCGTACGAGTTGCTTGAAACTCACCCATTTCAACATCAGCTAGCATGCTATCACCACTTTACATGGCTGAAATCAGCCCACCCGAGCTACGAGGATCTCTTCTAGCAATCGAACAGCTCGCCATTGTTCTTGGCGTTGTTTTCGGATTCTGGATAGGTTTTCTTACTCGCAACAGTGAGTGTGGTGTCACAACTTGGTGTTTCCTGACTGATTTTCCACGTAGTCCCAGGCTCCGCATCTTGGAGAATTCCCCTTGCACTTCAGTTGCTCCCAGGGATCCTTCTCTGTCTAGGATGTTTCCTCCTTCCTCCGTCACCAAGATTTTTGGTGCTACAAGGACGATTAACTGATGCGATGCAATCGCTTTGCAAGCTTCGCCTTCGAACACCAGATGAAGCTGCTCGCGACCCGATCCTACAGGTGCGTTGAACGTCCTCCGAGACAAACGGGTTTACATACTGTCTTCAGCTCGAGCTGCTTGAAATGCGGGTGAACACTGCGTTGGTCCGACAGGGTACAGGCGCAAAGGATGAGGGTGGATATCTAAGCGCGTGGACAGAGCCCTTCCGCTCCAAATACCTCGCTCGGACGCTCATCGGTGTGATGATGATGTTCTTCCAACGTTTGTGCCCGTTATTTGTTTCTTCGGAAAGCCGCTGATGTTTAACGGTCTGACAGAATGGAGCGGAATCAATGCTTTGTTGTATTATGGCCCAACCCTCATAAGAAATCTTGGCATAACCGGAGAGAAGGTCACGCTCTTGGTTGCTGGTGGCATTGGAATAGTCCAGGCTCTCGCTGTGATACCCGTAATATTATACCTTGATAAATGGGGTGGGTGACTATTGCTGTTCTACCTACTTATTACTGATGATGTGCAGGTCGCAAGCCTCTTCTGAGAGGTATGGCGTGTGCCGATTTTAACGTTAAATCTCATTAAGCATTGTTTTCTAGGGGGTAGCGCTATTATGACCCTGTCACACTGTTTAATCGCCATACTAGTATGATGTTATTTCCCCCCTCTTAATCAGAACTAACGGACGCTTCCAAGATCTTTCAATGTGGAGACGACTGGGCTTCATATCCCGGCGCTGCATGGCTTGCGGTGACGTATGTCCAATCTAGTTCTTTGAGGCTAGTGCTGAAGCCCTCTAACTTGCGCATAATTAGATGCGTCTACACATTTACTGCAGCGTATGGCATGAGTTTTGGACCAATCGGGTGGGTCCTTCCCAACGAAGTGTTTCCGCTATCGATGCGGAGCAAAGGAGTCTCATTGTCAACTGCATCTAATTGGATTAATAACTGTACGCATCGAACCTTATTTCCCCTCTCATCTCCACTGAATTAGTTTGGGCGTGATTGATCTGTTTTGCGTCAGTTTTTATTGGTCTCGTCACACCCCCAATGATGGTAGTATCCCCAGCGTATGTCCAATTTCCCCTTTCCCGCTCAATGAACGTTTTTGCCCATGATTTTAATGACCATCTAGCGCTACGTTCGTAACCTTTGCTTGTGCATGCTTCGCTGCGCACATATGGTCAAGCCGCATTGTCCCTGAGACGGCGAATGTCTCACTCGAGGAAATTGATGCGATCTTCAATTCTTCGGCCTCTCAAGACGACTTGCGGCGAAAAACGGAGGTATCGTATTTACTCTTGATCACCGCTCTGCAATGTCCTGACTTCCGGCACTACATAGCTCGAACGAGAGTTTGGTCTCCCTGATTTGATCCAAGATTTGATTGCGAATAGTGATTGACGCTTTGACATTACATACTAATATACAGTGACGATATCATTCCGGATTGTCGTGAGGAGACTTTTCCAGAGAGAATGACCCCACCACCGGTCAAAGGCTCCAGCGCTAGAATCTGCCAATTCTGTCTAGTGCGTGGAAGGATACCTCCTCCTCATAACTTTGGGGAGCGCGACTGGGTGTGACATACTCGGAACTGGCTGCGCCGCCCCCCTGTGTGCTCAGACCGTTGAGGTGAGATGAACGGAATCCTCGTGGACCGATTGTCATGGTGCATACGGCTGTCAGATCGAACTCGAGAGCACCCCCTCGTTTCGATGACCTGGTTTCGTAAGAATACTTTTGAAACTTTGAGCCGCTCATTGTATTTGGGGCTTGCGGGGCCGAAAAGAGCCTTAGTTGAGGGTGAACGACTGTCTTCATCCCGGCGACTCTTGGGTTTGCCTAGGGGAGTGTAAGCTATGGTTATACCATACCTGCACCTACGTCATACATCCTCATCTCCTACTCTCGATTGATGATGAGTCTAGCATCTCGAGAGACACATATATATAGTGGATTGCTCGCCATCCTGTATCTTATCTCTTTCTTTCCCCTTCTTTCCTCTCACCAATATATGCTTATCCACGTTCTGTTCAGCGTGAGCGTCTCAGTGTTTCCGTCCTCGTGTCGGCTTCCAGGGAGACTAACTTAATTGGGAATATTGAACGACGCTGTATGTACCTTTGTTTATAAGTACACCTGAACCCTCGACCCGTCTCTGATTCAGATCAAGCTGTATCCAACTTTACCCTCTGAGTCTGTAAATGGGCGACTCCTTGCAGGACGTGTACGCTCAAAATCTCCCAAAAGAATACGGCTACCCGTTACGAATACCGGAGCCCAGCAATACTCTGCCTGAATCCTACCAGAATGATGGACTACACATTGGGGATGTTGGCTATGTCGACGATTATGGGAGGTTTCAAGTCCTCTTCAACATACACCACTCCTCCCAGCATGCCCTCCATCGAAAACGTGGTGTCCCTGCCGATTTTCAGCCCTTGGAGTTGGACCCCGAGGAAGTTGATGTTGTCCGCAATGCAATCCCCGCCAAGCAGGTCATCCAACCCCCTCACCTCGTGCAGCAACTACTACAGCCCAGTGACGAAAGGTATGCTTTTCGAATATCGATGAGGCAGCGCGACAATCTCAACTGTGCATCGTAAGGGTCGAGTATGAATTCGTCGCGTCTTCCACTGGCGCAGGGGCCGTTCTTATCCTTCCGTTCGGGACAGCTTACCATGATTTGAAGGAGAAGGAGGTGTATCGCAAAATTGCTGCCGAGCAAGCACGCCGCTGGTGCGAATTTGCTAAGCGCAACTCGCTCTACTTGCTCACTGGATTTCATAAAACGCGCTCCTGGTCACTTGCGTCGTTCCACAACGCTGAACGCGCTGGACGGATAAGGGTGATTCGGCGAGTTGATCCGCGTGACAACGTTGTGATATACAATTGGGAGCATACTTTTCCTTTGCATTGGCGCAATGGACCTGCTGTCGATGAGGATGGGCACGAAAATCAAACTGTCTTCATCAGTGGGTTCAAGATCGCGGTGAGATGGTGGGCTCCAGAGCCCGTGATTGTATGGGTGCCGCAGCCGGGAGGGATCTGGTTCACTCTCTATGTCCAGTTACGCTGGTTTGTGGGCTTCTTGTTCGGTCTTGTGAATATGGTTTGCCGCCGTTTTTCTCTGGAAAGTGGGTTTAGATCCTTGCCTCATATAAGTATTACTGAGGGGCGCCAACAACAATGCAGGTCTGGAGCACTTACCGAAATTATCACAGGTAGGCTGAATCTCTGCATTTATTACGTCGACCAATTCTTCAGCCCTTCCACCCTTCTGATGCGATCAACCGCTACCTGCTGGAAAAAGTATGTAGTAGAATATGGACATCATTTGTGTGCTGAAATTTGTGTCCAGAATCCCAATGCCCATGTGGCTGTCACCCATGATAGTCAATGGATGACCATGCTCAATCAGGTTCGCGGTATCATATTTGTATCCTGTTTGCTTTGACTGTCTTGCCAGGAAGAATTAAAATACGAGGACCTGGCGCAAGAAGATCGCCTGTGGAACTTTTTGTCGGAAAGATATATCCATGTCTCTGATGATGGTAGGTTCTTCATCACGATGATAATACAATGACTGTATTATTTCTTAGACACTGTTTACCTGCAAGGCAAAAAGTGTGTTTGCTTCTTTGACCAAACTTTGTGAATGCACATAAGCTGCGTTGACAGAGAGGACTTCGACACTGGCGAGTTACTATGTGAATCAGTGCGAGAGTTTCAGGGTTTCTCTCTCTGCACGACTCCGATTAGCAATGCGCAGATTATGATCACGCGTGAGTGCCGATTCCTCTTTGTCCTATAGAAAGTTAACCCTTGCCACCTAGACATGCGGGTCGAGAACATTGTCACTGCTGCAGGGCATATCCCCGCTGGCTTTTATGTGATTGCAAGCGTTGATGGCGTAGAGCAGAGAACCAAAAACAAGTCTGTACTACTCCAAGAAACTGTTATCGAGTGGGACGATGAGATTCTGATGTCAGTTCTGCTTTGTTCCTATTGACTAGTTGGTGCTCATGTTTACAGATCTCCCAATTCAACTTTCAAGGTCCAACTCTCAGTATGTTCTTGCTTCGAGTTTGACCCGGTGTTGGGACGTGGAGAGGTCCTCCACACACGTGAAATCAGTTCAGAGGAGTTGGTTGGGAACACGCACCGTGAGCAGCATCATTTCGGGTATCGGTTCGTACTCAGAATCGGCAGTGATCAATTTCCTTCCCAAGGAAACTGGAATTTCCCCGTCGCTCCTTCTTACACTTGAACGACGGTACACATTGGCTGGAGGTCGTTCTGATATCAAAGTAAGAGAAGTGGTATCATTCGAATTGTGTACCAGCTATTGACCAATAAATGGTTAGCCACAGTTAGAGGGCTCACCGGGTTTGGTGGAAGCAACAGATAACGGTCACGCCGCCCTTCTCCGTTTCTACAGGGCCTTCAGGAAAGAAGATTTGGAGAATTCCATCGAGCAGTTCGAACGTGCAGTGGGGCTTTGCCCTTCGGGGTATGACCGTCGCACCCCTGCCCTGTTCAATCTTGCGATTGCAAGGTCCATCAATTCTCAAGTCTATGGAGCATCCTCTGACCTTAATACGGCCATTCTATTGTTCCGGGAAGTTCTTGGGTCTCGTTCTCTCCATCACCCTGATCGCCCTGCGACGCTGCTACGTCTAGCTCAGGCTCTCCTGCATCGTTATCGGATACAAGAGTATCAAGAGTTCGTTGTAGGCGAAATTGAACAGCTTGTAACAGAGCTCCGGAGAATATCTCGGGACGGTAGTCACGAACGACGAGCTGCAGACCTCGTACACCAAACGTTGAAACGGCTCAGAGTCATATATTCCTACCCCCCAGTTGAACTCGACGAGTTAATCTCAGAGCTTGATCTGGCTACTCGCACGCCTCCACAGGACTACTTTGATCGGTCTGACAGGCTGGAAAACCTTCGGGTTGCGCTGTTGGCGCGCGCAGAGCTACGCCGCGATGTTGGTGATGTGGACTGGGCGATTTCAATGCTCGAAGATGCGGTCAGGCGCATCCCCGACGACCACCCCGACAAACATACCTACCTGATCAACCTCGGTCACTCCCTCTTGGCTCGTTTCAACATCATCGGGAACGTTGCCGACCTGGAACAAGCTATTGCGAAACACGAAACCGGTGTACGCGTCACCCCAGAACATCTTCCTGACTTTGCTAGTCATCTCTGCGACCTAGGCGTCTCACTTAGGATTCACTTCAGGCACCTTGGCAATCTTGATGACATTGAATCTGCGGTCGCCAAGCAGGAGCGCGCAATAACGTTGACTCCCACCGGGCATCCCGACTACGCTCATCGATTATATAACCTCGGTCTCTCTTTGAAAGCCTGGTTTGATCAGCTCAAGGGCCCCGATCACATTGACAGAGCAATCTCAATACAGCAGGATGCAATCCGACTGATTCCTGAATGCCACCCCGAGCGTCCTCGTTTCCTTAACGATCTCTCTCTGTCTTTCATGGCCCGCTTCGAGCTGCTTGGGGATCTTGGTGACGTCGAACAAGCCATTGCAAAGCATGAGGACTCTGTACAGCTTACTCCTCAGGAACATCCTCTCCGTCCTCTTCGCCTAAACGATCTCGGTATCTCGCAAATGACAAGATTTCGTCGGCTGGGCCATCTTCACGATCTTCAACAGGCGATCACGAGACTGGAGGAAGCCGTACAATTCACCCCTCTAGACAGTCCACGCCGTGCTTCCCATTTGAACAGTCTTGGTCTCGCTTTCTGCTCACGTTTCAACCGGCTCGGGGATCTTGAAGACATTGAACAAGCGATTGCCCGGCAAGAGGAGGCTGTCGAACTTACCCCACGTAATCATCCTGATTATCCCTCTCATCTGAATTGCTTGGGTCGTTCCAACTGGTCTCGTTTCAAGCGGCTCACTAGTCTTCCTGACATTCAGCAAGCCATCGAGAGGCAAGAGGAGGCTGTCAAGCTCACCCCTCGGCATGATCCGAACTATACCATTTATCTAAATGATCTCGGTCTCTCGTATCTGGCTCGTTTTGAGCATGTGGGCGATACCCGTGACCTCGAACAAGCAGTTGAGAGGCATGAAGACGCTCTAGAGCTCATCCCGGGCCCCCATCCTCGTCATCTCAACAGCCTGGGTCTTACATTTCGTGCTCGTTTCTCCCGACTTGGAAATGTTCAGGACATTGAACAAGCAATCAAACTACATGAAGATGCTATCCAGTTCACTCCCCACGACCATCCTAACCACACGCTCTATCGTAATGACCTTGCCCTTGCTCTCTCACTCCAGGCTCGCTTCAATCGATTTGCGAACCAGCAGGAGAAACAAGCCCTTCAACACTGCCTATGCCTCATCTGTCGACAAGTTGGTCATGTCATCGAGTCGTGTCCTGCGTTTCTACAACATGACGTCACGAGCACCTCCATAGATGTCAACCATGCACATCCTTCCCCTTCCTTCGAACCGTCCCCCACGGAGAATAATAAATCCACTTTAGCCTTATGTCAACGATGCAAAAAGATGGATGGATTAAGCATGATTACGACTCTTCGTCCCTTCGTATTAGAGGACTACAATGTCAGTCATCGAAAAAGGGCCGGACGAAAGACGAGCGAGATACTCTCACTCGGTCCAATCAAATCCCTCCAGCTACGCTCTTCGTGCTCCCTCTGTCGTCTTCTCTTCGACATCACCCATCTGACCGAGGAAGACATAGAAGTCAGTCGTTCTGGAGGAGGTCTAGCACTGGTGACTGGATGGACAATTCATCGTTTGGAGAAGGGTCTGCATTGGTCGGGATATGACAAGGGAAAGGGACCATACGCGAAGTGCATGTACACTTCGGTGACATCGTGGTCGAACGAGGCCTATGAGTCCAAGGTGCTTGTAGGAGAGGCCATGGATGCAATTGGACTGGTGGATACCGGGGAGCATGGTGCGGAGGGTAGCCCTGCCTTCGGAGTGAGGAAAGTGGACCACCAGGACTGCGACTACAACCTGATCAAAGATTGGCTTCGCCAATGCGATCACCGTCATCCCATCACTTGTCATCCCATCATGTCCGCGGGTCTAAAGCAAATCAAGCTCATCGACGTGGAGACCCGGAAGGTCGTCAAATATCCCCCGGATAGCTGCGACTACATCGCTATCAGTTGTGTGTGGGGAGGCGTTGTGCAACCCAGTTACAAACTCGGGGACGTCCTTCCGACCGTTCCTACGACCCTCGAAGATGCAATGGTTGTGACGCGCAACCTCGGAAAGCGGTACCTCTGGGCAGACTCCCTGTGTGTTGATCGGGAAAGGGAAGAAGAATTGGCCGCGCAGATTGGTCTGATGGACACGATTTTTGCTGGCGCATGGGCTACAATCATCTGTCTGTCTAGTCGTTCCCTTCAGAGTGGACTAGCACGGGTAGGGACCCGGAAAGGTGTGATCCCTCAGATGTCACTCGAAGTTGGGGGAAAACAGCTATTGTCTGTGATGCCCACGCTTTCTCAGCAAATCTCATGGTCACCTTGGGCAACAAGGGCGTGGACCTTCCCAGATGGTTTGTTCTCGCCACGGTGTATATTCTTCACGAACCACCAAGTCTACTTTGAATGCAACGCGGTTCAATGTTGCGAGTCCCTGGACGACTCCCAGTCCCCGTTCCACCTCCCCACAAACGCGCAACGACAAGTAGAACTGCACAAGGTCTTCCAGAATCCAGACGAGTCCGTGAATGCGGGCGCCGAGGGTGTCATTGGTCGCGGTATCTTCAGAGACCCATTCCGTCCTCTCCTTATAGGAGACGATGTCAAGCTCAATCGCGACGCCTTAAAGATCTACTGGAGACTCGTGCACGTTTACACAACCAAAAAACTGACATTCAATGGCGACTCGCTCAATGCGTTTTCCCCCTTGCTCACGCGTCTGTCAGAAACACATTATAAGAAAGGGTTTATCCAGGGTTTACCTGTGGAGGACCTGCCAAGGGCTTTGCTGTGGATCCATGAGACTCAGCCGAGGCGGCGAGGTGTGTTTGCGGCGTGGTCTTGGGCGGGGTGGGAGGGTCCTGTTAAGGAGGACTTTATGGAGGTGCATGGACTGCAGACGATGAACTTTGGAGAAGTTGATATGCCGCCTCTAATGGTGTGGAAGGCTGGATATGGGGGTCTTCCAGAGCTGATATACGATTTTAATCCAACGTCCTGGATACTGAAGGAAATGGAAGAAAAACGACCAAAGGAGAACGATAACCTAGACGCAGGAAGCAGGGACGAGGAACCCGAAGACTCTGAATATGATTTCAAAGGTAACAATCCCACATCGTGTGTGTGATTCAGAGAGACTGAAGCTCGTTAGATCATGAAGATCCCGATGACAAAGAAATCCACCGCGAGAGTGATCCCGTAACGCTACTGGCCAAAGCCATGCTAGAGGAGACCCCGGTGTTTCAACGGCAAATCGGCACCAACGAACTATTGATCGAAGGGATCATCATCCGGCTCACATTTGTGGACATCATTGGCACGACGTACTATCACGGCGACACAGACGACGAGGACGAGCCCGACAAACGATGTCTCGTTCTTGTCGATGGTCAATCCAAACCGTTGAGATTGAAATTCTATGGGCACAACGCCGCAGAGTTGGTTCGAAAGCGAAACAGGAAAGCACAAGAATTTTTGTTGTTGTCCCGAATACAACACATCACAAAACCGAGGATGTACAATGCGTTGCTACTCCTCGATTGGGAAGGAAACGGCATTGCGAGTAGGGTGGGCGCGGCGAATCTGAGGGTGGATGATGTTAAGCTCCTGGAGGGGGTCAAACCGGAGAGAAAACTGTTCAAACTGAGGTAGAGAAGCGTTGTAAAAGTCACAATGGTTCAACCTAGCATGGTAGGCTACCTGGTGATTCGTTTTCTATTGGTTCACGCTCAGAGTCACAATCGATACGTGATGGCACATAAGTTCAGTATTTCTTACCTCTGAATTCAAGAGAGCAATGTGCTCTGCCACTGATTCGACATTTCTGAACCGTTCTGCCTGGGATGAGCCCTCCTCTCTACCCCAACCTCACCCGTAGCCCCACCTCGTCACATGCTGACGTCGAGCCATCCAACCGCTTACCACGTCCGAGCCGCGACGGGTTGACCCCCGCTACTGCGATCTCAGTCGAGAACCCCCCACCTCGTCCCATCGCCTTCCCTACACCACCACCATCACACGCACACGACTCCGACATCAGCTCTCGTGCTTCTCCTTCAGCGTCGGATGCATCACCCCCGCCTTCACGTCTCCGTCAAGCACCTACCGACACCTCCGATTCGCTGGCCACGTCGCATGCTATGCCTCTGAATGTGGACCCACAATTCCATGAGCTCCTCGAACAGACTCGTGCTTACCTCTCCGGTCCTGATTTCGCGCACGCGCTGGGGTGTGCGCTTGATCGTGCCACCGAGGTACTCATGGATGGTCTTCGTGCACGCGTGTTTGTCGATACCGCGAGCGCTGTGAACTTACCCGAAGGGGCACCTGCAGCAGCAGACACTGAGATCAAGATCCGTCTCGCGGGGTTACTCCCTGGTCTAGCGAGATGGTGTCAGTTGGCTCTGAACGCCACCCCGAACGAGTTGGTAGACGTGAGTCCCTCTTCGTCGGGCTTTTTTTTCTTCTCGCCTTGTATTGATATGCGTTGCTTAGAACGTGATGGCGGTGAGGGAGGTCAATGCGCTCGAAGCTATCGTTATATCAGATTACGAGGACCGGTTTCCTACCGTGTCATGATCATGACCGACGATGGGTTGTTGGCACGCTCGAGATCCTTGCTTGAAAACGGAGACGGGGTGGGGGTTTTCTTGAAGCGAATTTGTGACTTGGCGCGCGCAGCAAGGTAGTTTACATTTTTTTGTGAACAAAAAGTGATGTATGAGGGAGTGCTCCGTTCGATCTGTTGAATAGTATCCGTCGTAAACGACCTTGTGGAGCACTGCTATACACGCATGCGCATCGTGATTACATACCTTTGCCCAAGCGTATCGGAAAACTTGATTCAACTATGTGATTTGATTTGATTTGATTGCCGGTTGACAGTTGGCGGTTTGGTGTACCGGCCCGGCGTTCGATCGATCATGATACTTGCTTGTAAGCTTCCGGTCTAGCGAGTGGGGAAAAGAAACTCGTCCTCGGATCTCAGTACTCGCTCAGTTATTCAGTGCGATGAGGCTGTCAAGGTGATGATCAAAGGCATTGGGATTTAAATTAACGTTCAAAAGGGAGAGGAGGGGGGGGGGAACGGAAAAACACACCGAATGCTTGGATAGCGGCGCAGGTCGCCCTTGGAAGAGTAGACTGCCTTCCTACCTATTGAAGGAGCTGCCTAGTGGTACGGGAGACTACTAGTATTGAAGGAGTTCGATGTGTTCAACTTTTCTCGCGACTTGAGCTGAACGTCGTCGAATTTTCTGAGCTCTCATCAGCCCGTTTCGGAGGAGTTTCCATCGAAGATTCCCCCCGACCATCTCCGAGAGTCATCGTTGTCGGCAATTGCGTCGAGTTTGAATTGCAACAACTTTGGGCCCGGTGCTTTTATGTAGTAAATAATGTCAAGTTTCCATGATACGGTCACGAGGAACCTCGAGTCAATGTCATCACAAAATTCCTAATTTCCCCCCAGAGATATAGTACAGTATCGACAAAGTTAAGACAGAGGTGACCGCCGCAGGACGTTAGGTGAAATATTGTTGGGTACTACTACTTACTTTGCTGCGGCACCCTGAGCCTGGGCATTCAACATCAATGCTTCTGTGCGTCTTACCAGCTCCCTCTCCATCTCAGCACGTGCCTCAGCACGTCCCCTCTCCAGCTCCCTCTCCATCTCAGCTCGTGCATCAGCACGTTCCCTCTCCAGCGCAGCTCGTTCCTCAGCTCTTTCCTCCGCACGTTCCCTCTCCAGCACAGCACGTTCCTCAGCACGACCCTCCGCGCGACCCTCCGCGCGACCCTCGGCAAGTGCGTTATCGCGGTCTGCCTGATTCTTCTATTGTATTTATCATGTTATGAGTATGAGATTCCGCAAGGGTAAATGAGCTTACAGCTTTCTGCGGTGCCATTATGGCATCTGCCCGTTCGCATGCGATCCTCCATGCATCGGGGTATGCTTTGCGCACATCCTTAACGCTGTCGGCCATGGGTGCATTCATGGACCTGTAGGTGCCACCCGTGTCGCGTTCTAGAGTCAGTGTGGCGTCCGGGAATACCTCCGCCAATGCATCCAGAACGGTTCCAGCGAACCAATAACACTGGTTCTGGTAAAGGTTGTACGAAGGTGCTTGGGAGCTCGTCACCGACATTAGGGTGGCCAGTTGGGGCACCGAAGGTCGGGTAGCTTCTGTGGCATAGGTGAGGGTTCGGATAACGTAATATCCTTTATTGAAACCGCGCCCATCGAGAAAAGTTTGAAGACCCTCCGATTCTGGAAAAGCGCAATTGATGAAATCCATGGCTGGAGAATCCGAGCGGGGGGGTAACGTCAAGTTGATAGATGATGAGGATGGGGATGGGGTTTGAGACGGCGACACCAGCGATGATCGAGCGAGACTGTTCGCTGGAAGGACGCTTCTGTCGGCGAAGATAAAGGCTTTCTGCAAGTGTTCAGCCTGACCAACTCGAAACCTCAGGAACTCGTGTTCCTTTCCCGTGGCACCTTTGTAGTGAGTGACCTCCTCAACGAAGTATCCCCCTGTGAGTACAAAATCGTGGCTCAGTGTCGCCAACCATTGTTTGGGGGAGGTGTAGTTGGAGACCTCTTCTTCCGTCCGTGGGTAGATACCCGGAATGTATGGATACGGATACTGCGGTGACGACGCCATGAAAGGGCTGAGAGCTTTAGAGAGGAACCTCCTTGGGATGGCTGACCAGGAAGTTTTCTTGTTCCGCATGCTTTCTGTGTGCGTTCTTATATTTGGGTGCGATGAGGGTCAGCTGGACTGCAGAATCGCCAAGACGCAAAAGCCTTGTACAGTCGACTCCCTCATAACCCATACCAGGTATAACCCATACTCCCTTGTAAGCCATACATTTTTGGATTTCCCGAGTTGGTTTGCAGGAATTTTGGGATCATAACCCATAACCCATAACCCAT
>JBBPLD010000109.1:0-59315 GCA_038089555.1 Chalciporus chontae | reverse complement strand
CCCGGGTCTGATGAGTTATATAACGAAACAGTCCAGGTTGAGCGGCAAGAAACCCTCAACACTGTCACCCGGTGTTAACCCATCTTCAGAACGCTAAGTCCAATTTCGAGAGAAATCCCCCCTAACCTAACCTAACCCACTGCATAAAAGGCACTCCTACTAAGCTTCCCAGAGTACTCGCTCAGTGGTAAGTTTCTTCGTCCCTGTTCTGCTCCAACGCTAGACATTTTTCAATCATCAGCGACTTCCTCGTGGACCACTTTCACCCTCGCAACCCTTTAAAAACTTCTAACCACCTCTCTTGATATGGCGAAATCGAATAATCCATCAGTCCGAGCGCAAGCCACAACTTCTTCGAGGTCCTAGCCCCAAAAATCTTGTCGAGAACGCAGTTTTTGAAATACCGGCTCTCCAAATGGCCAAAAGACCACTGGCTCAGATCATCGGTATCGCGCTATATGCAATGTTACCGATGGTGAGTCCCAAGAATGACGCTGCTTCGATGAAAGTCGCCACCGCTCTCCCGACGTTGATAGCAAAGAAACCAACGACATCGCTACACCCCTTCTTGCACGCACTCTTCCTTCCCGCCTTTCCCACCTTCTTATAAATGACAATGCCGTACCCTCCGATGTCACGGTTTCACCGCCCTCATCGCAAAACAGATGAATAACAGCAAGGAAGCTTCAACCCGAGTTACTCAAGAACCATAATTTGAGGTGTGTCTTCGAAAAATCCAGGCGCCTCTGGTCCAACTGACGACTGCATTGTTCGTGTTCATAGGATTTCATTTGGTTCCATCTTCATACATCTCTCTGTTCATTCGCTATTCTCGGACGTTCGAAGAATTGCTACTCAAGGTCTTGGGAAGACCGTCGTTCGACACCCTGAGCGTCTAAACATTGTCAATTGGGACGCGCTCACGTCTTCGCTCGCTCAGCCCGTCACGCTAAGTTAACCAACCACACCCGTGCCGTCTGCTAAAAAAACAAGAAAATTCGGCGGTAGACAAGCAGCGGCAATACGCTGAGCTATTTATTATCGACCCTTGCGAATTTCAGCGACGAGAAGACTCAATTATTGGATAAGACGCTCAGAAACCTGTTGGTCGTGAATTTGGTGGAGTTGAAGGTGTCATACGTTCAGAGCTAGCTCGAAAAAGAAGCTGTCGTCCGTCGACGGGTGGCTTCCTTACGATCGAGCCTCTTACGGGGGCTCGTATTCGTGCGAAGTGGCGTCATTATCTGCGCTTCTTCCACCGCAGGTGCGAACGAGGAGATGGTCAGGGCGACAAGAAGATACATCAAACCAATCGCGAATTGGTGTTAGAGGATACGGTGCGGAATGGATGTACATAATTGGTAGGGCGTTTTCATTTTTGGTGTTTTCTTTCTGCTTATCATGCCCTTCGCAATTTGTATCCGTTCCTAGCCGCTAGATTGTCTTGATCAAGGGTTTCGACTCGGGGTCGTAAGGCCCTATATCGGACAGTATTAAAGACAGGACGCGCGGACTATAAACGAGTGGACTATGAACGAGTGGTAAAGGTTGATGGGTGTCGAAACTTTGCACTGGACTGAATTGGGTGAATAAAGTGAAAATCTGATTCGGAAGGGGAAAAGTATTACAGCCTGACGGAGTCTATTTAACGGAAGTGCATTTTCCTCTCTGAATCAGTCGTTAGGCTACGAGATGGACTCGAAGTATGTGAATTCGAATCACCAAGCCCGATACCTAAGGAAAATAACTTATGTAACCCCAGCGCCAATCACGACTCTCACGTTAACGTTCCAGTGTCACTCATGGCATGCGTTTCGTTCAACCAACTGGTTTCAAGTGGTTTGTCGAGAGCTCAGTGATCTAGGCCCGGCTCCCCTTGCACGTCCATCAGAGTCGCAAAAAGGAGGTTCAGTCACGCCGTGCTCACGAACTTTGTAGCAATAGGAATGGAACTTAAACGCGTCAAAAAGGCTGTAGCCTGAGCTTCCAACGGCTTCCAATGGAAAAAATCCGTTTGCTGCGGCCGCAGATGAACCCTTTATTTATCTCGCTTATTCACGTAGCGCCCAACAATCGCAGCACTGCACTGCTCTTGTGGGAGGCAGACCTGGGCACCCTACGGGTAACCAATCATGATTCTGATCGCCACAAGTATTACATCCACCGTGACAGCTTTCGTTGATCCGGCGGGGAACTGTAAGGCGTATTTTCGCCGTATGTTACAACAAGTATGTATGTCAACGAGCAAGCTAATGGGCCAGCCACGAACCAAATATGTAGTAGGGCATTGGATGATTTTCCCCGGCCTCTCTACGTGTGCTTTCGAATTGACATTACAGGTGGCACGATCGCCTGAGCAGGGTTAGGTTTTTACGAGCCTGTTCCTCAGGCCTCAGGAACGAGTGCTCTTCCGTGTCCAAGGCCTGTGAGCATCGGGCTTGCACAGAGATCCCTCTTGGTTACCATAGAGGTTAGTCAGTTCGGTCGTTAAAAATTGCCGCAGTTGCACCGCCAAATTACGAGGTAGAGGTTAATGTCCACAGGATGGCTGATTCAATTTGGCGTACGCAGCACCGAGGACCATTCGAAATGGTCGATGGCACAACAACACTTGGTGTATAAAAAGGGTGCTAAGCCTGTTACATTCGATCTCATCATATCTTCTGGCTCACCTTCATATTCAGCATGAAGTTGCAGCTTCTCTCAACACTCGTTGCTCTGATCCCATCCACGGTGGGGTATCCGGGGCTGGCACATTTTCGAGAATATCATTCACTTGCAGGGCTATCTCAAGAGCAGATTCGGGCTGTAGCTCGAACCTTCAACAGCACGCCAGGTGCCCAGCCTGTCCCTTTTGCGATCAACGATACGTCTTCCAAACTGGTAAATGATGGGGACCATCCATGGCAGGCTCTTCGTCCTGGTGATATTCGTGGTCCTTGTCCAGGATTGAACACGCTTGCTTCTCATGGGGTGCGTTATCTCCGTCCTAATCACCTTGGACATTCTCACACGAGATCCAATACATCCTCACAGTACATTGACCGTAGTGGTGTAGCGACTCCCGGGGATATTATTACTGCTGCACAACAGGGTAAGCAACCCTCACCGATCCATAAATTCCGTTGAATGGGCTTACCTACCTGGCCGTTGAAGGTTTTAATATGGGGTGGGGCTTGGCGGCATTCGTCACTTACGCTGTATGTCAGATGTGTAATTGCATCCTTCAGTTTACTCATGCACGGTATCTCGAAACACCAGGCATTCATTGTCGACGGAAACCACTTGACCAACTTGATGAGCATTGGCGCGAACGTGACGGAAATGCAACAACTCACTGGCGGGCTCAACATCCACGGAAACTTTGAGGGTGAGTTTGACCTTCACTCCTTGCGGGTCTCTTGGTCTTTGTAACAGCTATTCACTGACACCGATATTGTGTAAAACCCAGGTGATGCGAGCACTACTCGAGGGGACTATTATTTCGGCAACAACTACAGTTTCAATGAAACCTTGTTTGAGCAGGTAGTGGCCCCACGCCTCCTCCGTGAATTCTCCGCGTTTCTAATAATTCCCCCTTCTCAGCTCGCCGAAGCCGCTAACTTGGTTGGCAATGGTATGATCACGCTCCAGTCAGCCGCTCTGGATAAATCTATGCGGATCAACGACTCAATAGCTCGCAACCCGACCTTCAACTTCGAATGCCCGCGCGTCCTGACCGCCTATGCCGAGACAACTTTCCCGCTCGCATTCTTCGTCAACAACCAGAACGCGAATTCGACGCTCAACCTCACGCTCGATGACGCGCGTAGCTTTTTTGAGTTTAATAGGTATCCCGAGGGCTTCTATCGTCGCCGAGCTCCGTACGATTTCGTTGAGGTCGGCACGATGCTTTCCGAGGTTGTCAGTATGGTTCGTGTTCCACCTGGCCACAATGAAGGGCTGGGTAACTTCGTGACATCATCCTGGGACACTGCGACCGTAAGTTCAGAATTATTGGATCCTCTCATCCTGTCGACTAACGTGCACTTTTCTTTTTCGTAGGCATGCTATGGATATGGTATACAGGCAAACTTGACAGCGAAGCTGTACCCAGACCCAACCGGTGAACTGCTCGCGGCGTTAATTGCAAACTTGGAAACGTTCTACCAGACATTGCAAGATCCGACTTGCCCGCAGTTATTCCCCTTCGGGCAGTGAGTATGTGGGGAGTGGTCTTCTGATTCCTACCTTCGTTCTCTCACCTGGACGCTTTTTCGATAATGCTATGTATCTTCAAGTTGTGCATCATACCGGACAATTCAACTTAATTTTTTTGTTTAAATCCAAGTTCGTCCATCCAGGGGTTATATATCTGGGCCACGTCCACAATCTCGAGGCAATGGAAGAAGGGACGCAGGGCGAAACTCCTGAAACCAAGCTTATTCGTTTGATGCCCATCAATATCTCGCCTCTCTGGTATGTGCCTCGGTCGTGGAGGGTTCGAAACGATGTCTGGGCGGTTGGTTTGTGGTGGTCATGCCACCCCCGGAAGACTTCAAAGCGTCGAGCCGCCCGCAAGAAACCGCTCCCCTCGTCTTGGATAACATAGCCGAAAAACTGAACATGTTTCACGAGGCTGGTTCAATTCATCCATGGCGATACGCTTCATGATCATCGACTTTGTCTTGGGAATTTTTCGCAGTGTTCCACAATACTCTTTCAGCTCGAGGGTCGCCTTGCAAAAAGCTGTTGTATGACGGGCAACAGTAAGTATGTGTATCAGCGGAATGAAAGTGAAATGAAAGTGAAATGCAATAGTACGTGTGTTGATAGGACTTGTACCGTCGGACGCAGATTCCGTGCTGCACCAGCGAACACGATTAGTCATATATGGCCCTGTAGAATTAAAAAATCAGTTTGTCATAGACTGGTAGAGGATGCGAGGGGAGACGTCGGGAATTTGGGAGCTACTCCTCTCGTCGACTCCTTGTAGCATGCTATAGCTTGGAAAATACGGCTCAGCCGACATATATTCCCCGTTTCGTTGTCGAATTCGGCGATCACATATCGATGTCCGCATCGGTCACATCTCCACATGTCGTTTCGGCGAGGATGAAGTGAATGTTCTCTGTCAAGAGCTCCGACTCGCTGACGGGGATAGTGTCCTCGTATTCGCGAGGGCGACCACAGGGTATATATATAGATTTGAGTCTGCGTTCATCACACTGTCATGTGCGAAATGCAGATGGCGCATGAAAAAGATCTTTCCTTCTCAGCCAATTCTAGGGAATGCCTTGCGCGCGTCTGTAATCAAATCGCCGCCCCTCCCTACAGAACGATATGTCGACAAGAGGAGGGATCAATATCTCTGGATCTGGATGAGTACGGGTTTGGCTTTGCTTACTTCCATTGAGCGGCTCGATTACTTGAACACGTGTCATCTGAGAAAAGAAACGTCGTTGAAGATCTCTAGCAGCTCCGAGATTCTCGCGCAGAAATTGGACTGATCCTGGGGAATCTCGTGGAACTCGGCTTCGCCTGCTTTGTTTGCTGACTCGTGACCCCCGTCAATGAGAATCTTGTAGACTTTCGAGCGATCAGGAGGCAGAGCACACAGACACCTGCCATGTGCTGCCACGATCGTGGGGCTGGCGACCGAGGGGTTGAACGCGGTGACGCGTCGAAGATCATTGATCGAGGGGGAGTAACGAAGAATTGACCAAGACGTCGAACGAAGGCAAAAGTCAGCCCGTGTCCTCCACAAAGGCGTCAAATTTCTAATGTACATAAGCAAGTAGTACATTCGAGAGACAAATGAATACGATGAAAACTCATAAATTTAATGTGATCCGTTGATTAGTCCGACATCTCCAAGAGCCGCAGCCTCAAGCGCCTGCTCTAAATCTCTCACCAAATCCTCTACCTCTTCCACGCCGACAGACAAACGAATCAGATTATCGCCAATACCGAGGATCGCCCTCGCTTCTTCGGGTATACTCCCATGTGTCATCTTTGATGGCAATTCAGCTAGACTCTCCACCCCACCGAGGGATTCGGCCAGCGTGAATAACCGCGTCGCAGTCAGGAACCGATCTGCCTCCGAAGCGCCCCCTCGAATACGAAAGGATACCATACCGCCATACGGAAATCCGCCTTCGCTTTCCATATTTCCATCCGCACCATCCAAGAGACGGAGCGAATCGACAAACTTCTTGGCATGGGGCGACAGCTGTCGATAGGCGATATCATTCCGTGGGTGAGAGTCGAGTCCGGGGTATATCACTTCTTCCACGTGCGGCGAACGCTGGAGAGCCTGCGCGACCTTCAACGCATTCACGCCATGCGCTTTCATACGCAGATGGAGTGTCTTTGCACCGCGCTGGACCAACCAGCAGTCGTATGGACTCGGAATGGCACCGTGGGCGTTCTGAAGGAAACGCAGTTTCTGGAGGAGAGGGGCATGGTGGGATGGCAGAATCGCAGCACCCATGACGACGTCCGAGTGGCCGTTGACATACTTTGTGAGACTGTGGACGACGACATCCGCGCCTAGAAGAAGGGGGGATTGATAGAACGGAGAGAGGAACGTATTATCGACGACCACAAGGGGCCGTGAGGGATGCGAACGTGCAAGCGACACGATCCGTGGTATATCTACAAGCCGAAGAGTGGGATTCGTCGGTGACTCTATCCAGACGAGCTATTCGTTTCATTTTTAGTAAGCAGGGTTGTATGTATAGGTTAGCAACGAGGTTTGACTCACTTTGGTGTTCGGTTGGAACGACGCCAGAATGGTGTCATCGTCAGCGCTCTCCATGTCTACGAACGAACACTCTAGAGCCTGCGTTTCTGACGCAACTCTTCTCAGATATCGAAACGTGCCACCGTAGACATCATTAACGCTGAGAATATGCGCATTCGGCCCTGCGGCCTGCACGAGCGTGGCCGTTGCAGCCGAACCTGAGGAAAATGCAATCGCATACGCCCCTCCAGATTCCAATGCAGCGAGCGTCTCTTCCAGGGCAGCACGATTGGGGTTTCCGGAGCGAGAGTACTCGAAACCCTTTTCAAAAAAGTCAACTTCCAAGTCTACTTATCAACATGGCATGCGTGGACGAACCTTGTGGTTTCCAACACCGTCTTGCTTGTACGTGGTGCTGAGGGATATCGGGGCGATGACTGCACCAGTCTCCGGGTCCGGGTCTGACCCAACATGGATAGCACGGGTCCCAAAGCCGTCTACATGGGATGAATGTCGCTTGAGGTGGCTGGTGTCGTTGGGAGTGTTGGGATCGGTGACAATGGTCATGATGGTGGTAGTGTTGGGAAGAAGTTGACGGTCGGATCTAGAGTGTTGAGCAGGGTCGGCTTATATTCGAGCGGGATTACTACTTACATGGCTTTCTAATGAGCAAGGATGGCGAGTCGAACGCTGACAAATACGAGGTCGTGCTCGTGACTAATCGGCTTAGTGGATGGGCGGTTCGCTCATGTTCATGATCCGAATTCCGGACCACCAGGTGGCAGGGGCAGAGGCTCCGTCGAACCCAGCAGAGGTCGAGCAGTGCCAAAGGAGCACAATGTCATTTATATTTCCGCATTGACGTGCCAAGACTCTGAGGGGAACGGGAGAGGTACGGGAGGCACGTGTTGCATGCTGTATGAAAATATAGACATTTGTCTACCATCGTGCTACGAAAAAGGGGGACTGCATAGCGTTATTCACAGGCCACAAATAGAACGGAGAGCAGCGAGAAGAATAATGTAAAAAAAAAGAACCACGGCAAATCCAGAAAAAAAAAAGGTGGTCATAACGAATCCCAAGACCGTCCGCATGATCCTATATATTTTGTCCTAGTCTTGTTTCACGCGCCATAGAACCGCAGCCGTCGCGATGCTCAAAACAAGTACACCGACCGCTGTCGTCATATTCATTTGGAACTGCAAGAGAGAAGGGATCAGAAACAGTAATCGTGAGACCGTGAGACGACCGACAGTCCCTGACGTGCGCGACGGCGCATCTGCCTTCGAAGCCAGTATGACCGAACTACTCAGTGGGCGTTCCGGAGAGTCTTTGACGGATGGCGCCGGTGTAAAGGGATACTGGGCGCTATGTTCGAGGACATCGGGGTCGCTCTCCGCTATCGAAGGCGAAGGCGATCGAGATCGCCGGTACGAATCCGAAACGTGTCGCGAACCGTGGTCGTGGTCGACGTCGTGGTCGCCATTGATAGCTCCCTCGATCAGTTCAATCGACGAGATGGGTGAACTTGATCTCGAACGACTTCGAGAGGAACTGGAATGTCGACGGCGTGATTTGCGACCGGAATTTGAGGCGACGCTGACCGGACTCGGTGGCGTCACCAGGCCCCCACCCCCGTTGATCTTGATGTCTCCGTTCGGAAATCGATCATGCCGTTGCATGGCAGTGAGTGAAGCCATGCCCGCACTGAACCTAGCCTCTAACCCCAGCTCCAACGACCTCGACTTGTTCTCCCATTCGTCCCTCGCCTTGGTAAGCCTCTCGCGCTCCTGCGACCATTCTTCCTGAACAGCGCTCCACTGACCCTCGACGTTCTTCTTCCATTCACTCAGCAGCGACATCAGCTGTTCGCGCTCATTGTCACGAGGCTCGCGCACAGCTTTGAGGAGTTCGGCACGCGCAGCTTCTTGCGCCGAATTCTGTTGATGTAGCTGGGCCTGAGTAGATTGCACGAGTTCTTCTAAAGCCGCGATCTTCGATTGGAGATGCGAGATCGTTGTCTGCGCGGCCGTGTGTTGCGCCTGGAGGGAGGTGTTGAACTCCACCGCGGTGTCTATCCGGCCGCTGAGCAGCGATAGGCGATCCGTGAGTTCGTTGAGAGCCGTAGAAGTAACGTCGTGCGATTGGTGCAGCGGGGACAAGGACCGATGTCGGTCCTTGGTCGGCGGAGACTCTTCGTCGTCCTCTACCATTCCCATGCCGGTTGGTTCGGGTGTGTGCGGGCGCCCAAGCTCGTCCCGACGACGCCGACGATCTTCGTCGTCCTCTTCCTCAGAAGCCATCTGGTCCTCGTCTTCCTCTTCGACCCTCTCCAACCCTTCCGGGACGATGGTGTGAATGCTGGATGTGTCGTCGTCTTCACTGTGATATCCGTCCCCGTCGTGGTGCTGGATATCATGGTGGCGTGGTGGGGATCCCGAACGACGGGAGAGCTCGAGTTCACGTTTACGCTCATCCATGAATTCACGAAGCGAGGCTACCTCCGCTTTGATGGCCTCATGCTCAGCGAGCATGTCCTCGAGCGCACGCACCTTGCTGAAATGGCTCGCCAACGATGCTTGTGTTTCGTGAAGTTGGTTGCGAAGCTCGGTGAGAACCGACTGCGGCACGGATCCAGGCTCTGAGGGTTGTGATAGTTCACCTGGTAGCGGCGGTTGGGGCGGACGAACAGGGGGTAGACTGGGAGGGAAATGCGGAGGGTTGGGTGGCTGTGACGTATGTCGTCAATGAGAGGACGAGGGGTCAACGAGGAAACCTACTGCAGCGCCACCAAGGGTGTCGTGAATGTCGTTCATCGCCGACGTTAGCGAGTGCAACTCGGATCCTGTGTCCCGACTTTTCTGCAGTTCGCCTTGGAGGCGGCTCAAAATGTGGTCGAAACTAAGACCGCTTTTCCCCGGCGGTCGCATACTGCCGCCCATGCCGCCCATGCCCCCAAGCGCTTGCGATTGCAATGTCGGTCGACGTTGGGAGGGTGGCATACCTTGACCTTGGGCGAACGAGAACTGCGAGGCGTTATTTGAGGTCGACTGTTGCGAAGGGGCGCCAGACATGTTTGGATTAATGTGCATCTGCTCTACACGAGCGGCGACCTGAGCATCTTCTTCGGAAAATATGCACATGACACGGGCGGCGACCTTGTGGTGGATGGTCGTTTTATTATCCTCGCCGATGATGTCGATACCGAATTCCTAATGGAGGGTGAACGAGTATGAATGGTCAGGTGCGAGTCGACATACCACGATATCCTCATTTTTTAGCTCAAATGGCTCGGACTCGACACCCTCCGGACTTAGACGTTCACTATTGATGAAAGTGCCATTGGAACTTTTGACATCTTTGATGAATATCTGCGAAAAAGACATAGTAGGAGCGACGAGTCATAGAAGACGACGGAGAAGCCGGACCTTTCCATTCTCCTCCCACACTTCTGCATGCTGCCTAGAAAGAACTTTCGAATCAAAGTATCCGTTTCGTTCCGCGGGGACAGTTTTGGCGTTGGTTTGACGTCCAATCTTGACGCGCTGACCTGCTACGAGGGCGATATGTTTTGGAACGAAGGTGTCATTTAGCGGGTATAGGTAAAGAGCGGGGAAGGAGGGTTGGTTGTGTGTTGAAGAAAATGGGGGAGGTGGCATCGCTCTTGGATGGGGCGGACGAGGACGACGTTGGGTCTGACAAGCGAATCGTCGTCCACACCACAACCCTGCTTACATAATCTCCCTTTTACAGCTGATGGATCCCACGAGCCGAGGTCAACCATCAATATTTCAATATTTCAATGACCATTCATCCCGACAATATTTCTAGCTAGATAGTCTATTCCGAGTGCGAAATTGTTCACCCACTTGTTCACAGAAAAGGCCAAATCGACTTCCCACAAACGCAATCATCTCTCAGAGTTCCTTCTTTCGGTGACAAATTGCTCTCGCCGACCGAACGCACACATCATCCAATACTATCCCTCCGATCGCTTTATCCTACTACCGCCATCTGACCTCGTCACTACTACACCTGAGTGTTCACTAACGCCACAAGGGCTCCAGCGACACGTTCGTCAAGTAGGCAATCGGCTCCGCACGATATGTATCTGAACATGTGCATCTTCGGGTACTGCGTGCTGTGGCCGATATATGTCCCAGTGTATGTCCAGGTTTGGGTCCAGGTAGGTGACGAAGCGGACGAGGTCAGCAGTAAGATCGGCCCCACTGAAGATGTTCAGGAGGTCCGTAGCATGGAGCTATGCGTAGCGAACCGTAGAATACCGAACGGCCAGACTACTGGGACTGTCAAGCAACTCGTGAAGGCTCACGAAACCGAGGTATGGACCCGCCTCAAGTTGAGTGCTCACTGTGAAGAGAGAATTCGCGCATGCAGTAGGTCCACGCGTTCTGTCTGACTGGCTCTGAAACATAGGCCGTCTTGGAGCCTGGAATACAATGTCGCCCTAGAGCGCAGCAAAACGTCTGAACTGCGGCGAGAGCTCGTCTGCAGTGCCGCTGTTGAACGGAGGAACCCTGCCAGGTGATAGTATTACGGGACGAGGAAACTGAAGTTAGAGACACGTGAGGACAACGTGGGGAACACTCGGTGGCAATTTGGAGAAGGCACTTGCCAAGACGGGGAGGTTCTTCATTATCAAGCTCGTGTGCCCTGAGGGTTCTGACTGGGTTCTGATCGACGTATGGATGTACTAACAGGTTGCAGGCGCGTCAGGGAACCAGAACCCTCGAATGTAGGCCGAATTCTACGTCGATTCTGCGGAAATGGCATTGTCAGCTCGGAAGGTCACACGGATCCTTTCGTACGGATGGATGGCGAAGAGCGATCCCACGCTGGCAAGTGCCAACGTGGGGACCGCATGGCAGCAGAAATGCAGGCGAGCGCCCGAAAGGACCTTGCACCACCTGTGGGAATCCCTCCCTTCTCTCTCCTCGTGTCCGAGCTGGAAGCCTCCTCCCCACTCGTGGCACCCCGCTATGCAACCAATCTATCCGGGATAGCGCCCTCGTATTGGCATAGCCCCCTCTGCGAGCCTGGCCAACTCCCGGGCCCTAGATAGGGCGTAAGACTGGTAGCTGGAGCCCTCAACGGACTCGGATGGGCAGCGTTCGGGGTAGCGGTAGCCCCCTGATGAGAGCTTTCGCAGGCTCGAAACCGCTATTCACCGCTCCCTTACCTGCCCTTACTCGTACTGTACATCGCTCATCCCGATGGCCCAACCCCGATCCTCGGAGGACGGACGAGCAAGCAGGCATGACCGCCCGAGCTTCCCTATTCGCACACAGACATAGGACTGTGGCCTTCGACACCAATTACTATGTGGACGTCTCACCCACGATACATTGACATTGGAGATTGAGAATATCGTTCCTTCGTCATCTCGCAGTCGCCCGGAGAAAAACGTGCATCAAGCATGTCAGAGAAAATCTCCCGATGATGAACGGGGGAATTCGCGAGGGATCCTTATCGTACTAAAACTTGCGGATCCGGGCTTCATACTTGGCGACTGTTTGAGCGCTTCCATCAGAGTATCACATGTGACTTCTCGCAACACTGGTCGCATTCGAGTAGCCCTTTGCTGAACGAGAGAGAAGAACGGAGATAGGATCCATACCCACACGTTGACCGCTCCGTTTCCAATACCTGTCACAGTAGCACTATCCAAGGTCACCATAGGGGACTGATGAGCTTGCAATGTGGGACTCCCACTTACATTGCGGAGACTTGGGAGAAACAATATAATCACAGCGTGATCGAAACTTTACCAAATAACAACTGGCCTTTGACCAAAGTTAAATAGCTAGGGTGTGCATTTGTGCGACTCGTGCAATCGTCAATCTGAGCTCATGACGGGATAGCGACAGCGATTTTCATAAGTCAGGGCGAGCACGATGCTCAGGTGACTGCAGACTCATGAACAGGGGATATTGTGAGTCAGGGGAACCTCTGCTGGCAGTGAACGATCCATGCATTTTCAAACTTGACGCCGACGCCGGCCCCACTAACCCGAATCCGACGGGAACAGGTATGTCTTGTTGAGCAGTCTGGATCAGGGGACCTGTGGGGAAGATCCAACAACAGGTACGATCCATCAAACGTTGATCCTTTGTGCCATGCTGGACTGCTAAATTTAAGAATCTACGCCATACGTTTTCGTGGAAAATGAGTGCCTGATCATGATCAACGGAGAAACTACTAACCAAACACCTGGTTCGAAAATCATACGGATGACGAAGGTTTCAACGTTCAATCTTGAGCATCCTTGTCTGCTTCCGCACCGTTTGAGTCCCCAAACCAGACTCTCAATTCAATGAGCAGAAGACAGTCATTCTGCTCTATTGAGAGCACCGTTTCCCAAGGTACTGAGCGTTTGGTGGGCTCAAGTTGCAGCCACTACTAAACCCTGAAACGAGTCCTACAATACTTATGAATCATCGGGAACTGTTGTCTTGGGACACCTTTTTTTGTCTCCAGTCTTGAGTAGGATAACTTCGTTGTATCTCGATTCAACGTACTGAGGGTACCAATCGAGAGTTGGGTACAGTCCGGTGAACCCACGAGTTAAATTTTAATGCGCATGTCACAGTTGATAGAGCAAGAACGACTGTCTTCTGCTCATCGAGAGTCTGGGTTTGGGAGACTATGTCACAGTGCAAGATACTGGCAGATAGTACGCCAGTGAGATGTTCGAAAGCTTGCTTTCGTCTAATTTGAGCCGCTCCATCAATGCATCGCGCATCGCATTGTAGTCGGTTTAGACATGTGATAGAGCGCTTTAGAAGGCTGTTCCGAGATTCTCATCGAGTATGTCGTTTACATAGTAGCGTGTGCCGCAGAGAGCTGCGTCGGTACATGCCTGTGGATCAGTATTGGCTAGCATTTGGAATATTAGAAGTGGCTTTGCACAAGCCTCGTATTGTGAACTGGAATACAATCGTTGCATTAATTCTACAGGGTGGGATTCGTTCTCTGAGTTGATCGTGAAGACTAGTAACTGCACACGCTACCATGAACGCTTCTGGAAGATTCGTTGGAACATATGCCCTCGCCCACCGGCCCACTGACTCCGGACGAGGTTTTTAATCCGCCGACATTTGGCGGGGACCAATCGATCAGGTATATGCTCTTCGCGTGGTATCTGTCCGATAAGAATTTCCCCATCACCGATAAACGCGCGAAAACGTCATATATCGATTCCATATCTTTCAACTATGCCTGACCAATACTTATTTTGAACTTCCTACCGCTCGCGGGAAAATACGTGACTTAGTTCCTTGGTTGGGGGAACAAACTGGGCCTTGAATATTTATTTTATTCTTCACACCGTGACTCGTCGACATCGTTCCTCCCACGCTGCCGCAAGAACCTCAGCTGTGTCGTCACTCGACCGCCGAAAACTCCGAAAACTAGTAATCTCGTGCACCTGTTCCTCTCTCCATCGCGTATAGGGCAGATGGCAGGCAATAAGTACTCATTCAAGATTGTCTCTTCACACACTCAGGCTCATTACTTACACTAGCATCCACCGTCGCAAACTCAGTGAGACATTACCGCATCCAGTCACATCAGCAAAGCAGTATTGTAATGTTATCGCCTGACGACTTTTGGAGGCCTACGCGAGGCCTGAATGAGGACTCTGATTGGACCAGAACCCCATCGTACGGAACTTTCCCTGAAATTCCCATTTATATCTGCTCAATCAGCGCTGATAGTGCTTAAGGATGTAGATGCATCATTCGGTCTCGGCTGTGATGTAGATAGTACTTAAGGTTAGACTGCTGTAGAGGTAGTCGGACTGGTACGTCTATTCGATCACGCTGATTGCATCGTGTAGGCTCCAATATTGGACTCCTAGACAGGCTCGATGCATGGTCTACGGACCCGGGCGACATTATTATTCCGAGTTGGTACCTGTCGCTGACATAGCAGGCATCTTTGACAAGGATCTTCCAATATTGACTACCTTGGGACACTTACTGCCATAATGCTGTGTTCCTGATGCATCCTAGTCCGGACAAAGATGCGCGCCATGAGCACAATTGGCCAATTTTGGATGGGTTCTGTCCTGAACATGGAGCAAATGTTTTGGATCCAGGTTACCCGGAGATTATCCGGGCCTCTGTCTAGTCCCTTGGTGGATCCCTCCATGCAGACACTTTCCACGGAGTCAAGTTCCAATTCCAATGTTTCTTCTGCATTTGGATCGTCGGCCACCGTTGCATCCCCTGTTGCACTGTCGTTCAGTTGTATTCCGCGTCCACTGGATCAGTTCAAGTACCTAGGAGCCAGATAAAGACGATTCCGGTGGCCGTGATACCGTGGAAGGCGACATCATCGCTGAGATCCCACTCGTGAAACTTCCGTCCCAATGCCAGCTGAAGACGCGGGCCCGATGTCATCCTCGACATTGAGCCAGGGAATACACATGTACGTGAGAAGTTCCAATTCTTTCGTTAGCACCCCTCGTGCCTTCGTGTAAGCTCACGAAAACCATCAGAAACGCACCGGGAAGGCGTCTATGGGAACGCACCTCTCTCAGATGAGTTAGATTATTCTCAGTGCACCCAACGACTCAAATATCTGGCCACGAAACAAGCCAGGTCAATTCAATTTCTCTCGCCATGACACAGGCAGACGGAGTCCCTCCCCCCTGCAAGTCCTTGACCCCAGAGTTACGCTCGCGTTTAGCCGCGAGAATCAATCTTCTTCTGATGAGGATTGTTCATGCCAACCGCAATACCCAGTACGCTTCCAAGACGACTTCCCTTGCAGGCTTCCGTGACGCTATCTCCGCTTATGGTACTGATTCGGACAAGGGGCTACTGGAGGCTTTCCGAACTCATGTCCCGCTCTCTGATTACGAATCTTACAGGCCCTTCATGGCTAAGTTTAACCAGCGCCCATGTCAGGAGAGCGAGGTCGTGAACCTATTCGCGCCAGGTCTTCCCAGTTTCCTCGCTATCTCGAGCGGTACTTCCGGGAATGACCCAAAGCTTTTCGCGAAATACCAGTCTCATTCACGAGGGTGGTCCTTCGGTATCCGGGGATCGGTGGCCGCTATATTTCACTATGGCTACAAGGAAATCAGGGAGGTCGAACGTGAAGAGGATCAAACCGTGAAGAGGATTCCTGTCTGCCTCGGTTCAAGTGGCATGATACGTGAAATGCAAGGGTGGAACGTCGACGATGATGACCAGAGACTGCCATTGTTATGTAGGTTCTGAGGAAGGGTCATTGTTGTTGTGCTCCTGACGCTTTTTTCAGTGCCAGAAAATGTTGCCCCCTGGGCAGCTTCCATGATCAAACATCATCGGTCATTCTTGATGATACACGCACTCTTCATTCTGGCGTGCCGTGACATTCACCGCATTTCGACATCATTCTCGACCATGTTTTTCGACCTCATACGATGTATGGATGAGGAGTGGGACATGTTTGTGTCCTGCATCAGGGATGGTAGCGTTCCTGCCTTGGAAGGCGTTGATGAGGTCAGACCTTATCTACAGGTAGGTCATGATCGAGGAGTGTGGCGTGCATGCACTCAATTTACACAGGCTCACTGCCATCCAAATCCCGAACGCGCCGCAGAGCTGCGTCAAATCGGCCCTCCGCTTTCGCGCATGGGATGGGCCGCGCACGTTTGGCCGAAACTTAGGCTAGTCACTGCATTGTGGAGTGGTCCATTTGCTACCGTGGTTCCAGAGGCAAGGATACCGCAATCCCATTCGGTTCGGATATTGAAACCTTTGCTCTAGGTTAAAGTTATCCTCGGCCCAACCATCGACATCCGCAATCTGGGTTACGGTTCATCAGAGTCCTTCATCGCTGGTCCGTACGCGGCCAGCCTTGATCTCTTCGCTCTTCGGAGCCATGATTTCGTCGAATTTCTGGATGTTACTTCCGATGAATTACACGAGAATATCTGCCAGGCGGTCAGTAACCCCTCTGTCTCCCTCTGTGTTCGAAATGTGGCGCGTTTGCTGACTACACGCAGTGCGACTTGGTGGTGGGCAAGCAATATGAGGTTATACTGACCACCAACGACGGATTATGGCGTTATCGACTGGGTGACGTGATTGGTATGGTGGGGTTTGATGCAAACGATGGCGCCCCGATCTTTGCACACTCAGGCAGAAGATGGTGCGTCTCTTAATTTCTCCATGAAGAAGTAAGTTAAAAACGATCTGGGGGATTGGCCAGCTTGACAATACGTTTACCCCACACGCTTTTACCCGAGACCCAACTTATGGCGGCTGTTCAGGCCATCGGTTCGGACATTCTTCAGGTGCACGAGTTCACGACGATGGTCGATGACCGCTACATGTCCCCGACTGTGGGGTTCTTTTTCGAGGTTGCTGGTGCTCTCGGTTTGTCTCAACGATCCGCATTAGCAACGGTCCACGTCTCACCATCCACCCTCTAGGTTCCAATACACATCTCGTGTCTCAAAGCTTGTTCGACGGTCTCGTTGCGACAAACATTGAGCACCAGAAAGCGCTAAGCGACGGACAGATTCGTCTCCCTACCATACGGATCCTCAAACCTGGCACATTCACGGAGTACCGCCAGTGGATGTCGTCGAAGATGAATGTGGGATCTGCACAAATTAAAGTCCCTGTTGTCATGCTCAACGATGCCTCGCGAGAGTGGATCCTTGAGAGGGTGGTTCGAGAGCTTTGACGGCATCCTGCACGGGCTTCAATTAACTACACATTTTCATTGCATAAGCTCCGTGTTTTCTTTCTGCTTATAATACCCTTCGCAATTTGTATTTGTTCTTAGCTACTACTAAATACCAGATAAATATCGGTAAATACATAATGGAGCATCTCGAGGTCATGTTCAATTTTCACTAGGACTAGAGAGCAAAGCGTGGGCGAGACGTAGTAGTAACTAGTAGTAATTGCGATGGGATTTGCTTATATAAGCGTCACGCTGGCTTTATTATTCCGTGAGTTCCAATTATAATAGTCACGGTCGTGTTTCGCTTTCCTTGAGCTTGAGCACTGATGCATGATGCCTGTTGATCTTCCCCCGCCGCCAGCTGGCAAGGCTCTTACCCTGCCACCAATCCCACAAGCACCGCCGACTGTCACGGACTTAGTGAAGTCCATGCGCTACGCCACTTATGCAGCGAATGGGTGGCGTATGTTATCAGGGTGATCATCAATGGCTTGAGTTAACCAGTCAACCTTCGCCACACAGAGCAGGAAAAAGTAACAAATGAGGACTTGGTACATGCCGAGACATATCGGATGAGACTGTTTGCAGAACACATCCGAGGACAGGGTGCGTGAGGTGCACTTTGGTACACGAAGTGCTAACAGTGACCATTCTTTTCCTTCAAGGTGGTAACCAGCTTGAGGTTGGTCTTCAAGCTGCCATCACAGCTGCCATCACCGCTGCCATCACAACTGCAACAACACCATTGAGGGATGAATTAACTCAGCGATTCAACAGGTTTGAGGAGACAATTGAGCATGTTCGGGAAGACGTCCAGGCTTTCAAAGCTGAGCTCAAGAGTGACATCGAGGGTCTCAAAACTGATATTGGTGAACTGAGAGCAGACTTCAGGGAACTTTCTTTGCTTGTCCATCAGGTTCGGTCCAGCAATCTTACGTGTTGCTTCATGCATTCACTCCAGCCGTGCATATGTGTATAGCAATATAATGCAGGTATGGCGGGCAACCCAGATATGTTATTCAAGATCATCAAGTTTCCGAACGGCCGTCGGCCAGACCAACCACCTGTTCGTACTATTATCATCATCCTTTGTACTCGTGCCTGGACCAGAAAGCTCAACTACATCCTGCAGCATTCCCTGCCATTGCTATATACTCTTGATGATATCCGGAACTTGACTGATCGGCACACAAGGCAGTATCACAAAGAATATGAGCTGGGGAGGTCTGAACAGCGGGCTGATAGAAGGAATATTGACCGTGACATGCAGCAGAAGAAAGCTGACATTGCGCGCCACATTGGATGTACAACCCTCTTTCTTCAGTAGTTTTATAATGATGCCTCTATGTCCGCACACTCCGTAATTACCCGCCCCATCAATATTCGACGAGCGGCCGTACTGCGCATAAGCAAGTACACGAGAAGAGCGCTGTCTGAGTCCTCATCGTCGTACATACATACAATCCACTAGTGCCAATTCGATCTCAGCCCTAGATCAACAAAGGGGAAATGAAACAGAACCACCACCCGGCCATCGAACCCAGCCCAACGTGCGAAATGACTCAGAACCCATGCCGGCAGAACAATTCCCAGGCGGCCTGAAGGTAAAGACGGGTATAGCTTGGCTGGGAACTGTGGGTACTTCCGACACTTTCCTGAGGCAGAAGTGATTGTGGCAGTACAGCAAACGCAAGTGAATTGTTACCGTGGCTTCTGAATCATATGTATTTGAAACTACCGGGGACAGGTGATAAAGTACGGTTTCCCTGTGGATAGAATGGGACGAGAGAATTGCCAACAGGTAAGATCGACTGCACCGCGACGGCTCCATCCTGCCTGAGGTATGCGTGGAGCACGTGGATGAGGGCGTACAAGTCTTCGGGAACGGACACAGGAATCGCGGTAGTGGGTACATGAACATTGTGGAGGTCCTCGGCCTTGTCGTCAAGGTCGTAGTGTTCGTCAAATTGTCGGTAGGCCCGAATCAAGCCCGATCCAGGAAAAGTTTGCATTCGCAAATTACGGGGGGACGCTGGGGCCGAGAAAACCCTTGTCGAAGCATTGTTGCCTCCAGGTACGACCGGATCATGGTAGCCTCCAACTCACCTGTTCAAATATGTCAGAGAATTGTCGTACGAATAAACTATTTACTTAAACCAGATCGATGATTGGTTGGAAGGCAGCGACGAAAAGAGGAAGCGTGAGAAGGTGTCGTCGTTCGGGCTCAAGTAAGGTAGACTGCGGATACCAAATCCATCATGTGATCGAGGGTTGTATTGAGTTGAGGCTGATCTTGAGGACCTGATCCCCAGAGGCTAATGAGTGCGATAGGAAGATAAACCGTTGCCAAGGAACACCATTCATTTGCCTTGGTCGTGCCTGCAGGCATCGCCGGAACTTCTGGGTACTTGCGCAAACCACGATGGTGTTTTCATGTCGCGGACGATGAGCCGAATAAACCGCATCTGCTCGAGCTGAAGAAAGAGGGATTCCAGCTTGCTAAATCGGTGTGAGTTTTAGAAACTTAAAGACAGACGTTTATGACAACTCACCCACTCAGTGAGCGCCTCTCCATAATACTAATTATCAATAATAGGCTTTGGGTTTCTTTCCATTTTTCGTCGGTGTATGACCCAGACTCTGACAAACGAATACGAATACGAGGGCACGGGTGTTCCTGCGAATCAACGCCTCTCGCGACCGATTCAAGCACACGTGAACGTCGCCTGTGTGACGTGGCATAGGGAGGGTAAAGAGTGTATGAATGTCAGATACTTGAGCGATCTCTTTTCGACTCGTTGAATGATGTTCGGCAGCCGACGAGTCAACGAGCTGAAAATCAAAGTGAAATGCTGGGGTCGTGGAATTTGTGACGGTCATGTTCTCTATAGTAAGCCGAAATAGATTGCGTGTTGTATGACGCCACACCAGACCTTGTCAGACGCAATCCATCGGGTCAATTACGAGCTGACGAGGAGGGCCCCGGTATGGCAATCGCCACAGCTGTGAGTGGTGAACCCCACGCTCGCGCTCGGAAAGCATCTTTCCATTGTTCGGCGTATTGAGGAGTAGGTCTTTGTCATGAAGCGGGAAGATCGCAAACGACAAGTGCAATAACGCACGGGTAAGTCGTCCTTTGGGATAGTTGGCTATCCTCGTAAACCAGCGCTCAAGGTTCTCAAGGGAAGGCTGTTTGGGACCGGATTCTCTGGCTCGTACCGGATGTCTTCTAGAAGGTTTGGGCAGGCCACGGAGATGATTCCGGACGATGTGGGTCCCTGTAGAGTCGTTCACTGTGGTTGAAGACGTCAACGTGAAGGAAAAAAGGCATAGCGACCTTCATCTCCCCGATCAATAGAGTCTGTTGGGATCTGGGCCCCGAAACTCCCGAACCAATTGAGCCTTGAATGTCCCAACGACCATGATGACAACAACAAATCCATCAGGGAGTCCTTGAAGTCATGCGAGAGGACCCCACCGATAGTCGTGAGTAAGACTGAGGCTCATCCACATTTTTTTTGGGTGGAACGATATTGTCCAGTCGAGACTCGAGGCTGACAAGGTCAGCCTGCTGATTGGACGCGTTTCACTGTGTCTATCATATGTATGATCATGTACTCACAAATCCTCGTGCCACGGTGCTTGGCCCATTGATCGGAGGACCATAACCATGTGTTGCCGCTCATGTGCATCGTCGGTCTAAAGGGAGTGCACTGTCAACGGCTGTAAAGGGTCCGAAGCTGTCCGAAAAGCTGAGGTGGGTCAGGATGTTGTTCTGCAACAATAATGTTTAAAATCAACGTCCACGCCAGAGCCAGCCAGTCAATTTGCCCAGGAGGATTTCTCGTATACCTTGTGGAAACTCTGCCATGAAAGGACTCATCCGCCTCTCGCTCTTCGTTCCTCTCGTGTCCGCAGCGTTCGCCTCCCGCCCTGAGCTGAGTCAGGAGGTTCTGCAAACCAACTACCCACACAACTCCGACTCATTAGAGGCAGAACTCGATCGTATCTTCGCTGCCCACAATGACGATCCCGTAGAAGTCATGCGTCTCGTTGACCCTGCTAATGCCGCAGACCTCGACGAGCCACGACTCCTCCAAGTCTTTGGAATTGGGGGTGAACCTGAGTGGATGACCGAAGGCGATAAGCTCCACCTCAGGATGCAGGGCCTCTCCTTTATAGATCTGACTGGGCGCGAGGATTTCTCTAAGCTCAGGTTTACTTCTCAACACGATACCGGTGCGTATTTCCCTCCTATAGAGTATCCTCAAGGGAAACTCATTCAAAACGTGCTCGCAGTTTGGCCTGAGCTACGATACCAAGAGCGAGTCAAAGAAGTTCTCAAGGGCTTAAATATTGACGAAATGAAGTACAACCTTGGGAATCTCACCTCTTTCTACAACCGTTACTACCGCTCCGAGCATGGGGCACAGAGCTCTAGATGGATTCATGACAAGCTGCTCGAGGCACGTCCTTCTACCTGTTTCTTTCATTGTGCTCTTCAATATCCTTGTGTTATTTCTTACTATCTTTTAGATTATCGTCGATGCTCCTCCTAACGTTCGATTATCCCTCGAGTCCTTCACCCACGAATTCCCGCAAGCTAGTTTAATCGCTCGCTTTGAGCCTACTAGCCGGTCGACCGACAAGGGGCGCATTATCATTGGAGCCCATCAAGATTCAGTTAATCAGTTCTTCCCACTTCTTCCCGCACCTGGCGCCGATGACGACGGCTCTGGAACTGTAACCATCATGGAAGCGTTCAGGGCACTGGTTCAGGCTGGGTTCAGGCCTGAGCTGCCCGTTGAATTCCATTGGTATGCTGCAGAAGAAGGCGGACTTCTTGGAAGCCAAGATGTTGTTCAGGAATACGTGCAGCAGCAAAAAGAAGTCTCGGCTATGATCCAGTTTGTAAGTATCGTCGCGTCAAGTGACGTAGGAAATTGCTTGATCTAAACGGCCCCCACCAGGACATGACAGCGTATGTGCCAGCAGGTACTACACCGAATGTCACGTTCATCACCACGGACGTTGATACTCCGTTGACAAATTGGTGTATGGGATTGGCTGCCGAATATTCATCTTCTCCTGTTGTTGGTGCACGGCTATTGTACGTCCGATCGTACGACGGGTTTAAACACAAACAAACTAATTCATGATTCAGCGAGGGCGCTGGTTCTGATCATATGTCATGGCACCGTGCCGGATTCCCTGCAATATGCGCGACCGAAGGGGATCCGATCACTTCTTTGAACCCTCACATCCATACCGCAGCTGACCGAATGGACTTGGATCATGGAGAGTTCTCGTTCGAGGTGCGCACTGAAGTTTCATCATCGTGACACTTGAACTCAACGAAACCCAGCATGCCTTTGAATTTACGAAAGTTGCTGTCGGGTTCGCCGTCGAGCTAGGTGGATGGGTTAACTAGGTTTTCGATGTTGATATTTGATATCGCAGCTCGGGCTCGAGTACAGCAAAAGTCGCTTGGTTTCATCATCGGTTCCGTGAAATATCGCACACCTTCATATTACCAACTGGCATGGGCAGGGGCAGAAGTACATCCATCGAGTGTTTATTGTGGATATCTTCGACAAAGTCGAGCAACCCGTCGCGCCTGAGATGAACACGGCAGCTCCTTCCAGTGTCATTGCTGAGCCTGGAGGAGATGTTTTCGTCGAGGACGGCAGAGTCGAATAGTGTGGCCAGTGATGACGAAGGAGGGTCTGAATTTTCAGGCGTTGAGGATGGGGCACTCCACCTATGCATCGACAGCGCAGGCATCATCGAGTTCGACGATATGAACTTCTACAGTCTAGTCAGAAGGCTAGATTCTACAACCGCACGGCGATTACAAGTTCTTGGCCGATTCAATCTGCAGCCCCGAACCACGGATGCTTTTTGACCTGTCATATTATTGCGTTGCGAGTTGCGAGTCACGAGGTCCGTCAAGCCTGAAGCCTGAAGCAGATGCGAGGGCTCGGACTCGAAGTAATACGTATTTGAAGACCCTCGAGACCAGCAATCCGAGTACGGTATGACAGGCCGTACTTACCGCAAGGAGCAACCGCCGACTTGAGCGCCTGAGCGCTGAGCGCTTGAGCGATCCCCACGTGTAATAAACCGAAACGAATGGCCTGCGCCGCGTTGAACCTGGGAGTGTAGTAGCCCTCCACTTTCAAACCACCGCGCGATGGGGGGATCTGAATCCCTGCAGGATGTATACGCAAAGCATCTACCAACAGATTTCGGTTACCCACTCCGGACCCCTGAACCGAGCAGCAAACTCCCTGACTCTTATCAAAATGAAGGACTTCAGGTCGGGGATGTTGGCTACGTCGACCGCTGGGGAGTTTTCCACGTGCTTTTCAACATACGATACGCCTCCAACCATGACCTCCATCGTAAACATCGCCTCCCCACCGGCTTCGAGCCCATCGAATTCGACGATGAGGAAGTCAGTATCAATCCCGACGCAATTCCTTCCGGTCAGATCCTTGGCTCCCGTCATATCGTGGATAAGTCATCAGAGCAACCTGATAAAAGGTATCTTTCGTCGTGAACTACTGGCGGGGGCAGGGATTGATCGATCATCGCAAGGGTGCTCCACAGATTCGTCCCAGCCTCTTTGTCTGGCGCGATCCTTATCCTCCCATTTGGAGCCATCCGACACGAGCTCAATGAGAGCGACAAAAAGACATTTCGTGAGATTGCAGTCGAACATGCCGAACGTTGGTGTGCAGCAGCCGGGTGCAACTCTGTTTACCTGATCACCGGGTTCCACAAAGCTGGTTCATGGTCTCTCGGTTCGTTCCGTGAAGCTCCACCCGAGGGAGAAATCCTGGTGAAGCAACCTGAACCGAAGGAGGAGGATGAAAATGCCAAGATACACGAGTGGGCGCCCAACTTCCCTACTACGTACTGGCGTGCTGGTCCCGGAGGCGCCAAGAACACGCGACTCAATCAAACTGTTTTCATCACTGGTTTCACTAACACGGTGAGATTGTGGCTGTGCATCCCTGATGTTCAGCCATTGCTCTCGTCGTCAAACGTCTTGTTCGCGTTCTTTCGCCTAACGATGGTATTCCTATTTGGCATCTTGAGGATGCTCTGGCAACGTATTTATCCCAAAGACGATAATACAAGCCATGAACCCGTAGCTCTATTATCCCAGGTAAGAGCCTTCAATTGGTTCCCGTGTGTGCGACAACCGAGCTTTCCTCCAGCCATTCCACCCTTCCGCTGTCATCAACCGTCACCTATTGGACAAGGTTTGCACGATCGTTGAGGTACCGCAGCAGTCTGACCAGGTTTTTCTTTTTCGGTCAGAATCCTGACGCTCACGTGGCCGTTACACACGACAGACAGTGGATGGGCGTGCTCGAGATGGTTCGCCACTGTGTGTCTTTACCTATTTCCACATTGATCGATTTCCTAGGAAACGATGGCCGACGAGCGTATTCCGAGCGAAGACTATGTATGGGAAGTTCTGAGCGACAAGTGCACCCCGGTGTTTGACAATCGTAAGTACTCGCACTAGTGCGTTGCGATGATCGATTTCTCACTACTATTTCCTACTAGGTGCCGTTTGGCTAGAGAGCAGAAGGCGCGTCTCCGTGTCGTTCTAATGTTCGAGATATCAACCTATCTCAATGACAGCGGGGACGACAATAAAGGATCTCAGATCGCGTCCGGCCTCGCGGTGACCTCCCTATCTTCGCTTTCGAACCACAATACCTTCGTCGCGACCGGCGGAGACGTGAACAAACCACGTTCCACGCTCGAGGTATTCTCCCTTCGTACGCCTTCCATTGACAATCCATGGATCGTCATTTCATGTGTGGATTTCATTGATGTTGTGTGGATGAATCCTAACACATCTTTCGCAGGTATCCGGGCCGACGGGGTCATCACTGGTCTCACTCGTTTACCGGTCGGCTTCTATGTGCTTTTCCAGTTCAATGGAATCCAAAGGAGGACCAATGTTAGGTCTATATCAGTCTGCGAAAGCGTTATTCAATGGGATGATGAAATCATTTTGTGAGATATTCATCAAATTTCTCTGTTCACTGTACTCATGACATCGAGGTCCAACGATCCTTCCACTAGGGTCCAACTTTCATTCTGTGCCGCATTCGAGTTCGGGCCAATGCTCGGTAATGGGGTAACTCTCTGCACGGCAGAAATCACTCTGGGGAATCTGATTGACAACACCTCCCGTGAGTGCATCGTGGCGTATTGCGCACATGTCGGTAGACTCGGTACTGAGATCACGATCACGAAAGCCGTCGGTTTCTCCTCCGGAGCAAAGGAAGGATGTTCGTCACTTCTACTTGCTGCAGAACGGAGATATGGTCCGGATTTCGAGGCTTACTCGCGTCATGACAATGCCAATGTACGTATGCCCTGTCCTGTCGGAGAGTCCCCATTCCCCATGTTCCTAACAACACATTGTTCTTAGATGGAACGACCTTCAGCCATGGCACACGAGACGGATCTAGGGCATGATGCCCTCCTTCGCTACTACGAGCACTACAGAGATGACGATCTCAAGAACGCCATCGGACATTTCGAATGCGCCCTGCGTGCTTGTGATGCCGACGATGACCATCGCCCGGCAGCACTGTTCAACCTTGCCACAGTAACACTCCATAAGTTCCAGGCTAGCGGTATGGACACGGCGATTGCCGAATCCATTGCTCTGTATCAAGAGTCGCTTGAGATGCGCTGCGCCCCTCATCCAGATCGCCCAGGCACCCTTCTCGGTCTAGGACAGGCGCTTTTTTGTCGCTGTACGGGGATGCATTTTGACGAATCCGTTGCGGATGATGTGGACAAGCTCATGAACGAGGTCAAGAAAATTTCCCCTGAGGGCAGTCATTGGCGCCGAGCTGCGATACATGCCCTTCAAACATCCAATTGGATCAGGTTCATAATTAACGGCACCTTGTCTGGGATTGACGAGCTTATCCCCCAATTGGATGCAGCTGCTCGACTCCCTCCGCACGATTATTTTGACCGGCCTTATCGATTGGGAAACCTTGGCATAACATTGAGACGGCGTTTCGGAATGCAAGGAGAGGTTGCTGATCTTGATCGGGCAATTGCAATCCTGCAGAATTGTATACGGCTCATTCATGAGCACTGTCCGGCTCGTGCTACCTACCTCAGTGTAATTGGGTCGTCTCTTCTGACCCGTTATGAGGAGCTCGGAGACATCCAGGACATCGAGCGAGCCATTGAAATGAATGAAGAGGCTCTGGAACTCACTCCGGTGAACCATCCTTGCCGTACTCAGTACCTCGGCAGCCTTAGGGTGTCCCTCAACACTCGTTTCCAGAGGCTCCGACAGATGGCGGATAGCAGACGAGCCCTCACGTTGCTTGAAGAGATGGTGGAACTCCTTCCCTCGGACCACCCTAACCGCGCTCAGTGCCTTGAGACCCTTGCAAGGCATCTTATGTTCCGCTTTTCCCACTACTCGAGAACATTGAACGAGCCGTTGCAATGGATGAAGAGGCTGTGAAACTCACTCCGGATAACCCTCCTGACCGTGCTCGGCGCCTCAACAACCTTGCGGAGACTTTCAGGTCTCGCTACATGAGCTTCGATGACATTGCGGACATCGAACGAGCCATTGTGATACAAAAAGAGGCTGTGAAACTCACTCCGAAGGACGATCCTGACCGTGCTTTGCGCCGCGACCTGCTTTGGGATCTTACGGGTTGGCTCGACAAGAAAAAACGAAAATCTCGCCGCTAGGTCACTCAGGGTACCTTTCAACGAAATACTGGTGCGGGTTTCCCTCCTAGAGAGCATCCTGAATGAAACTCACTCGAAACGCGTTATCAGTGTCCAGTGCTACGATTCCAAGAACGAATCAAAGCAGTTATCAAGGGCGTAAATATTACATAACGAACACCCGGGTTGTACATTGTCATATATTACAGCCGTTTCCATTTTGATGCGGAATCCAACATTGTGAAAGTCGCGCCTCGGGCACTGCCGGGATAGGACCCCGAACTCAATGGTTCGCAGTGTGACCAGCGTGACTTGTGAGCTCGGTAAGCGCCTCGTTCTCCCACTTTCTTTCCCTCACTGTTTCCCGAAAAGGAGTCCTAAAAAGGAGATTGCGAAACTTTCGCAATCTCCTTTTTAGGCAACTCGCTGCATAGCAGAATACAACACAGTACTGTGCCCACCACCCTATGCCTCAGCACATCATTTCCAACCACACAAAACTCAATATTCCTGCTCTATCTGAAGATGGTTACACTGTGAAAGAGATTTGTCGCCTCCTGGGTATCAAAAAGACGCTCGTATACAAGACTCTCACTTTCTACAAACGATTCGGCATTGTTTACAACCCCCACACCTACTCCCGTGTCGTCAGGCGCCGTCGTATCCTCAGTATGGCAGATATCACATTCATCTCCAATGTCGTTGCTCACCGCAGCACCATCTACCTTGATGAACTCCAACACGAACTATGGGAGAAGCGCCAAGTGTATGCTACCGCCCCTACTCTTTGCCGCACGCTGCGAAGCCTTCAGCTCACTAGAAAAAAAATATCCTTTGCTGCTTCCAAGCGGAATGAGGATTTACGTGCGCGCTACATGAATCGAATTGGAGCAGAAGCCCCAGACGCCAACATGCTGTTGTTTATTGATGAAGCGGCAAAGGACCGGCGCACATCTTGTCGCCCAAGTGGCCGATCACTCCGGGGACAACGTTGCCGCGGGCAACGCTACTTTGTATGCGGTATTCGCTACTCCATTCTTCCTGCGATTACACTCGATGGTATTATCACGTACGATATCATTGAAGGCCCAATCGACAGCGCACGTTTTGTGCGTTTCTTACAGGAACACGTCGTAAGTTTGATGCAGTTTCAAACTAATCAAGATGGCTGAAGCGCTGATGTCTCTAGATGCCGTTCACTACCCCGTATCCTGGACCGCGCAGTGTCCTCATCATGGACAACTGTCGTATTCACCTCGGCGAAGAAGTTTGCGCACTTGTCGAAGACATGCACCGTTCGTTGCTACGTATCGTGGATTCACGTATTTTTCTGATTTTTTCTAGTCTGCAAGCTGATTTACTTGCCACCCTACTCGCCGGATTACAATCCGATCGAACAAGCATTTTCTGCAGTCAAGTCGTACCTGCGCCGTCACAATGATGACCTTTCAATGATGGCGATCGTTCACGCCTGTCAAAGTATCACGCCTGACAAAGCTGCAGGGTATTTCCGCGCATCCGGGTATATAGTGTAAGTACTGAACACTACTATCTAATGGGCGAAAAAATTGTTTCCTGCATCCTTGTCTGCATCCTCGATAACAACAAATCCCCTCGGAACCGGAAGCCACTGGTCCTGCGTGCCGCACACGCAATATAGATCGAAGTCCGAAGTAGCATCCAAGTCAGGATCACCATCCACCATCGGCGGTCCTGTGAAACGTGACCCGCCGCCATCGTGGTATCGTTTCTCATACGCAACCTTTTTCTTCACTGGTTGCTCCAACGACCCACGGTTCAACGTGCCCGCTGACGATGATGTGCCGCTCCGCTTCCGCTTTGCATCCGCTCCGTTCCACCATGCAACGCTAGCTTTCTTCAAACGAATGATGTCGCCAATTGGGATCCCTGTTATGACTTTCGTCACAATCACCCAGCAGAGACTCTGGTACCTTAGACCAGTGCGCACAAAGGAAAGATAGGAAGGTAAAGAGGGGTGGACCTTAAACTTAATTGCGTAGTAGCAACAAATGGATTAGGCTGATGTGTGCGATAGATACATGAGGTTTATATAGATACTAGAGAATGTGCACAGACCATCAGCCGAATATAGATAATACAAGAGAATGGATAAATAAGGAAGAAGTATGCGGAAACAAAAGATAACCAGGTACAGGCACGAGTCTAGACCATGACATCATTGCTGACTCATCTAAGTCTAGCCCCAAGTCACATGATCTGATTACGTAAAGGTTCCGCGAAGTATCCGGACTAAAAGAATGAATCCGGCTATTACCCCTAAAGCGGTACAGAGTCCTTGGTTCGAACCGTCCGTATGGCAAAAGATTAAAAGTTTTTAAATACTATAACAATCCCGACCTCGGACAAAATCTGTTGGGGTGTATCTGCAAGGACGTCTGGCCCGATGCCTCGAAGCTCAAGTCCATCCTCATATTGGGATGCATTGCAGACCTTGAGATTGGTTTCCGCGTACAACAGAAAGCGCTTGAGTTGTGTTGGCGACGGAAGAGGTGGAGATGACAATGGTTGAGGAGGTTTATGCATGGGCGTCACTGGTGGCACCACGGACGGGACGAGGGCAGGAGGAGCCTTGGCAACGGGCGAACTGGCGGACTGCAAAAGGCCAGAGTTGGTAAGCATTTGAAGCAGAAGAACGGACGTGAGAGAGTTGACATCGACGCCTGGAGTCGGTGTCGGGGCGGGTGGCTGTGCTTTCCGTGTTGGATGCAAAAAATGCGCTTTGTTCGTTATGTTGAACGAGGGGATATTTGGCGGTGTGGTCAATGTAGCCTGGCCTTCGTCCTGTAAGGATGTTGAAAGTTTTCTGTTGTCCAGGAAGTATTTCAACGTACCAGAGCGCGGCACCAATCCAGAATCATGGCTGGCGTGAGCGCAATCGTCCCCATTGGACCAACGTAAGTATATCCCTCATCATGATCATTTTTGTAGCGGGCTTGAAGCTTGATACGCCAACGGATGAGACGCGATTCGATGTCGGACGTTTTGAGTACCTAACCCCATCGGACTTCTGAATAATGTTGAACGTCTGCGTGAACAGCGACTACATACCCGAGCCTTGTCATCGTTGCCATCAGTTGTCTCGTTGTCATCCTCTGCATTGCCACCCAGAGCAGGCAGTTTTTCGATGTCCTTCATGTCGACAAGGATCTTGGTGGTGGAGGGATTGCTCTGCCGAATCTTTTTCACCATCTCTTTGTAGTCAGTTTCGTTATCGACCTCCATGGCATCGCTTGTACGCTGGCTGAGCAGGTGATGAGTAGAGCTCACATAGTAGAAAAAATGTAGCAGCGACTTACCTTTTCACCTTCGGTGGTATGTACCTGAATGGGAACTGCTTCTTCGCCGAGAGCATGTATTGATCTTGTCCATGCTTGTCAAGAATGCTTTGCAGAAAGTCCAGATAGTTCGTGTCGTCGATCGAAAATTGTAGCTCCTTGACTTTGACGGTCTTTTCTTCCTTTGGAGCAGCTGCTTTGCCCTTAGCTGTCTTCTTCTTGATGATCGAGTAGACAGCAAGAGAAACGGCGAAAGTATATGTTGTATCTGAGTCATCGGGGGCGGGCGACGCTGGCATGGTTGACAGCAACTGACAAGTCACACTGGTCACACTTGACAAAAGCGAATCATTGGGTTCGGGGTCCTATCCCGGCAGTGCCCGAGGCGCGACTTTCACAACATTGGATTCCGCATCAAAATGGAAACAGCTGTAATCTCCGTGACGTACGTTAGAAGGAAGTGTGACAAAAGATCATGATTGTTGCCCCGGCCCGCGGGAGGCGATTCAAAATGACTGCAGAATGCCAACGTCGCCATAATGAGGGATGAACAAATGGATAGATGAAAGATAAAGAGTATCTCACAGAGAGTGAATGCTGCGCCCAAAAGATGCAGACGCATTTTGCGAATACATGTAGGCGGAACAATCACACTACTGCTCGAGGGCAAGTATACGCTGGCCGTTTTAACTGATGGCGAGACCCGGGTTGGAGATAAATTGCGTAATACAGTCAAGACCGGTATACCATGACAAGAGTTCCAGGCTGGTCAGCTCCATGTGGCTGGAGAAGACTTTGTTTGATTGGCGTGTTATGCATTGGACGCAGCTGCCCCGCTACGCTACCACTGGAAACCGCGCTGAAAGTCAAGAGAATATCAAGGCTGGGCGGAGCCTTCGCTGGCATGGCGTAGATGGACATGGGCGCTTGCCTATCACGGTTGTCAAAAGGGGTCCGCTCACAAGAATCTCACCCCTTCGCAATAGGAGTGTAATTGAACGTTGTAGTGGGCTTCAAGGGAGTCGTTGGGAAAGAAAAGGCACACTGAGACAACCACACCTACACTCGTGCACAGGAGTCTTTGGATCTTGATACAGACATAATAGTTACATCGTCGCACTTGATTCTTTTATCCCATCTTCTTGCTCGAACGCTTTCAGTATCCAAAGGCACGCGTACCTGATTGACCTCCAATGGCATCAGTCAGGTTGCGAGAAAGTGAGTCTGTCATAGCGCCCGAATCCGAGGTGACGTTAATCTGCGCCGTGGATCAGTTTGGGCAACGGATGTGAAGAGAGGGGATCCGACCATATCGAAACCCTCTTGGGCACGCTTGAACGACTGAGGTCCTGAAGTGCAATAGATGGCACTGAAATTGCAATTAACATCGGAAACACCGGGAATGAAACAGCATGACGTACCATTTCTTCCCCTTGCTGTGTGCGGCTTTTAGGATTTGCTGAATGACCTTTTCCACATCTGGATGAGGGTCTGGAGATGGAGGAGGGTATCCAAGGGCCAACGACAAATCATATGGACCAATGAAAAGGACGTCTGTTCCATAACAAATCAAGTCAAATCAACTGAATATCCTAGGAGGTTCACGAACCAATCCCATCGACAGCAGCGATCTCCTCGACGTTCTGGACACCTTCTTTTGTTTCGATCTGGATCATGATCGTAACGTGTTCATTGGCGGACTTGAGGTATTCCGCAGCGGTTATCCCCCACGTACTCTGAGTGAAGGGGCTGCCAAAACCACGCCTTCCACCTGGAGGGAACCGACTGTCGGAAACGACCTCCTTTGCCTTTTCAGCGGTGGAGACCTGCGCGATTTAAATCTCGTCAATATTCCACCCGCCATTCGCAGCTGAGCGAGCATACCATTGGTATGAGAACACCTCGTGCACCCGCATCGAGGGAATACTTGATCTGCCAGGAGGTCCCGGTGCTCATACCAGTCGCAGGGATACGTACGATCGCGCTTGGCGCGTTACCCCCAAGTCCGGTGATAGCCTGAATGGACTCTGCAGCACCAGGCTGGAGCGACGTGAGACCGTGTTCGCAGTCGATCATGACCCATGACAGGTAAGGGCTCGATTGTGCCACTGTCCTTGCATTCATGACGCCAGGAAGAGTGATCCATGCCCCGAAAGCGGGTTTGGACGCCTTGAATGCGTTGGTGAGTGCGTGGGTAGTCATTGGCAAGCTATTTTCCGGGGTGGAGGTCGAACGAGCGTGATCAGAGGTCCTTTTGTACCCATCGGATTGATGGCCGTGCGAGTCACAGTACCAGTCATGGGATGGACAATCGCGGGCCGACGTTGACGTTGACCCTATTCTGGGGTTAGGGTTAAAATTGAGCTTCGGAAAGTTAAAAGTTAGTAGTAGTTCGACGTAACTTGAAGATGTAGTATCGATAATCGTCCATGTGTCGTCCTATATTCGAGCATTAATCCTCCTTGACTACCCACCTCCCCGTTTCATCCATCGTAACGTCCAATGTCCATTTCTCGTGGTCCATCCATTGGTCCCTCAGGAAACCATCCCACCACCTTATATGTATCTCCCCGTACTTGTCAAAATAATACCCAGCTACTCGAGGGTCCGAGCCAAGATATTCGTGTCTATGGCAAGACGGAGTCCTAAGCAGATGTCCTGGACGTCCCACTGCCGTCCACTTACCTCCTTGAAAGCACCTCCCCCGAATGCACATAATTGACCCAGTCCGAATTTTTCTCCGCGTTCAACGCATCCATGTAGTGTTGATACACGAACTGGTTGACGTCGACGCCCTTTCTGAGCTGACGGATATCTTCTCCTTTGGTCGAGAGGTACGTCCGAGGGAGATGGATCTTGGTGCTGTATTCGCACGTGCGGCGATGGATAGGCCAACGATATACCGCCCAAGCCATAGCGCGGGTCGTGTCTGTCAATTTCTTCACTGCGTCCTTTTGCTCCTTCTCGGAAAATTTGGGTGTGTCCAAGGACAGGCCGGATTCCTGCTTCTCTACTTTGGCAATCGCCATTACCTTTGTTCTGCGATCTTGGGTGCGTTCAATCGATGGAAAATCGGTACGCGTCTCGAGTATGTATATTTTGCAGTGTCGATGTCATATCCCGCTTGTAGCCTCTTGTCATGTCATCGATACCGTCAGGCGATCACTGTCCGATATAACTCATCTTTTTCGGCGTTTCCGGGTTTTAACCTGTGGTAACCAATTGTAATTCCTGATCGTAATACTCACGACTTGGCACAATCCAGCACATATCATGACGAGATTCAAGTGAAAATGATTAGTCTAAAGTAAAGTGTAGGACATTACGCGGGTAGTGGTTGTTGTGGTTCAGCCTCCACGGCTGTCGCATCTTGGTTTTTCCTAATCCTGGCCTGTCTCCTGCGCACAGCGAGTGGTGGTAGTTCTCGACCCTCTCCCTGAGCTAACCATTCACTGATCCACCAAGCCCCACGACCTTGCTCCTTCTTGACTCTCTTTATATCTCTGAGTGCCTCCAATAGCCATAGATTGGGTTTAACGGAATGGAGGGACCGGATGTGCCACTCCGTTGGCTCGGCAAAAGGCTCTGTTTCCCCTAGAAGGCGCATGAGGGCCATTCGCATATCTTTTCCAAGCGACGCTGCATGTTTATTTGTGCTTCGTAGGCATGCGGAGTAGAGCATTGCGGTGCAGACAGGGTCAAGCGTCACAGCTGGGAGATTGTTCAGACCGAAAAGCGATACAGCGGTAATGGTGTGCTGGAGAGGATATTTTTGATAGAGAGCATAAAGGAGATTGCGTGCGGCAGCGAAAGACGAGAGTGGGAAGCCATACTTTGGGTGATCTGAAAAGACCTTCAGAGCAAGGAGAGGGCAATCGAGTTCTTCACATCGACCTGTAGGGCAGGGAAAGATGACAATGTGAGAACACCGACAAACGAGGCAGACAGCCATAGGGGGAAAAAGGTAGACGTACGAACGAACATCTCCGCATCGAGCGAGGTAAAAGATTTTCCTGCTTCTCTCCACTTTGGGAACGTATCGACGATGGCTTCAACGTGCTGTGGCTTGCTCGCGAGCTGTAAGAGGCGCAACCAAGCCTTGGCTTGGACCTGACCTGCTTTGACGACCTTGACACGACCTGTACGGTCGCCGACGAACTGTAACATTTCGTTGAACTTTCGTTCACGTGAAATCCAGTACTTGGACACGGGCTTGGTAGTCTTCTGAGGGAGTGCTTGTGCTTCAAACACATTCGCGACATCGCTACGGCTAGCTTGTTCGCTGGGTTGTTGGGCTGCATATATAAATGGTCAGCTTTCGAGCTCGTTATACAGACAGAGACTAACCAGGTGCAGAGACGTGAATTTGCTTCGACAAGCTCGCACATTTTGTGAAACGCAAAGTATTGACGGACGCGCGCCGCCCAGCAGCACCGAGCAGAACGCTGGCCATCGAGGACTTCAAGTTGATGCCGTCGACGAGTTCGGACTTGGCGCGTCGGGTGAAGCTAACCAAACACGAGCAAATAGTCACCTCCGTTGGCGCCGATGGCTGAAACTCAGAGTCGTCAGCTCAGCCAAGCAGTGCGATGGCTGAAACACAGCCTGGTCATCTTCTTCCCTCCAATACGAGTAACGAGAGTCTTCGATGAGGTCTCAAATTTTGATCACCATACACTGGTGACCGAAGATTGATCCGATATGACCCACGCGGTTCAAATGCATCAGATCCGTCGCTGCGGTTTCCGTCCGCGGTTGAATTCAAGTCTATCTTTGGGGCATTGCAGTGCTTGGAGGCCATTTTTCTGGTGCGTTTTTTCCCGCCTTTTTTGGAGATTGCGGCGCACGATGTTCATTTTACATAGGCGCATTTCCCAATTGTCATAGCGTGCACCCTTGTCCGCGGCAGGCCGTGGTTGCGGGTGAGGACACGGCCAAATTTACTAGCCACGAGAAGTTAGAACCGACGACGCATGTCTACACCTTTTGATCGGCGTTTCTGTAATTTCAGCGGTCGGGGCGCCGATGGGTCTACAGTATCGGCGCACGAGTTCAAGCATGTCGAATCGATGAGTCCTGCACACCGATCGGAGTTCATTCGGGATCTTCGGGATCTCTTGGATCATGGTACATTCCGGGAACTAGAACCTGATCTGGTGTCTGGTAATCGGTCTCTCACATAAGAACTACTTCCGCGTGTCGTGCTCAATGCGCTGATTAGCGCTAATTTTAGACATCGGGAGTCAATAACAGCAAAAATGTGTTGTGGCAAATTGCGGTATACAGGAAGATGAATGGGCAAACGCTAAGCTATTGACGACTTGGTGTGCGGACATCCTAGCTGCTGTCCGTCGTAAAGACGCGAAGGGTGTTTCAAAGATAAGCACGCTCTAAAACAATATTCTGAGACCCGCTTTGAGACAGGTAGTTCGATGACATCGCCTTATCTACGGAAGTTATTACGGAGGACAACTTGTCACGCCTGTCTGTCAAGTTCGCGTCAGACTTCATCGGAACTGGAGGAAAATGTGAAGATAACACTCACATTTTTTGTAAATTGTGCGTTTTTTGTTACGCTGTGGCGCATTATCACAGACACTCAATTGGATGATAGGCGTTTTCCGCTTAGTCAGCAACTGCTTATCTTGCCAAGGTTTCCTGTTTCCGCCCCCAAAACAGCTCTGTGATTAAATCGCGCTTGGAACTGCTGAGCTGAGGACGCGTCAAATCACAGCCTCAACGGCGACTTATATTCCAGCGTTATCAGTTTTTGCCTTTCTTTGCGAACGCCCATTCTTCGCACAGGAAGCCCCCTTTCTCCTTTGATTTACCCGCTTGAGCTTACCTTAGGATGGTGAACGTTACCTACGACTCATGTGAGCTTCCACCACCTCGAAATGACTGAAAATTGTACTGACCGCCCCCTCCCATCCCAGCGGGGGACCTCATTTTCTCGAACTCGGGCACGACTGGTGTCTATAACCTCGGTGACATTGCTTGGACATTAGCCTCCACTGCTTTGGTATGGATTATGATACCAGGCGTCGGTTTCTTCTATTCTGGACTCTTGCGACGGAAAAATGCTCTCAGCATGATTTATCTCAGCATGATGACCGTCGCGACGGTCTCGTTCCAGGTGAGCTAGCTGACCTCCCCCAAAAGCATCAACCACTGACGCTTCCTATCACTAGTGGTTCTTCTGGGGATACTCCTTGGCGTTCAGTGAAACTGCGAATGCATTTATTGGCGATCTCAGTAAGTTGGATTGTATGACTCTATTCAAGGTCTCATGGCTTCGTAGGGCACTTTGGCTTGATGAACGTCCTTGACCAGGAATCCGTTGCCAGTCCAAGGATACCGGCGATCACGTTCTGTGTCTTCCAGCTCATGTTCGCTGCTATTACGTGAGTGATGCGACCCCGTTGTCAGGTCTCTTCCTGATTACACTGCCATTCCTAGCCCTATGATCGCGCTTGGTGCGGTCGCCGAGCGCAGCCGTCTAGGACCGCTCATGGTGTTTGTTTTCGTTTGGTCCACACTGGTCTATGATCCCATTGCATGTTGGACGTGGAATCCCCGTGGCTGGTCATTCGTATTGGGTGGTCTCGACTTTGCAGGTGGTACTCCGGTGCACATCTCTTCCGGAAGCGCCGCGTTGGCTATCTCGCTCTATCTTGGCAAGCGGCGTGGCTACGGGACCGAGCGGCTTGCTTACAAACCTCAAAACACCACCTACGTTATTCTGGGAACCTGTTTCCTGTGGTTCGGATGGTTCGGATTCAACGGTGGCTCAGCATTGTCCGCCAATTACCGTGCCACTGAGGCCTGCATCGTCACCAACTTGGCAGCTAGCGTTGGAGGCTTGACGTGGATGCTTTGGGTAAGATTCGTCTTGAACAATAGGCTCCTTACGGTCACTGATGGTATATCAGGATTGGCGGTTGGAACGCAAATGGTCTGCCGTCGGATTCTGCTCCGGTGCCATCGCTGGTCTTGTAGCTATCACACCTGGTTCCGGGTTCGTCGGCGCACCTGCCTCTGTCCTTTTCGGGTTTATGGCCGGCACCCTTTGTAACTTTGCTACCCAGCTCAAGTTCGTCTTCAAGTATGATGACACACTCGATGTGGGTTCCGACAATCATGTTACCTACAGTCAGCTGACTCGGCAAATGTCAGATCTTTGCCTCCCACGCCATTGGCGGAATCGTTGGGAACCTCTTGACCGGTCTGTTTGCGCAATCAAGCGTCGCAGGATTTGATGGTATCACAACGATTCCTGGAGGATGGCTCGACCACAACTACAGACAGCTCGGTATCCAACTCGCAGACTCTGTCTCTGGTCTTTCTTACTCCTTTGTCATGACCGTGAGTGACCTTTTTTTCCCCCTCAAAGCGTCGTCAGTTTGCCTAACGATCCGTATCTTGACTTTAGACCATTATCTTGTGGGCCATGCACTTCATTCCCTTCCTCCGTATCCGCTGTGATGAGGAGACCGAGGTTATCGGTGTCGATGACGCTGAGATGGGCGAATTTGCTTATGACTATGTCGGTCTCGAAGCTGAGATCCTCCCCCGCTCGGAGTTCAACGACACAGCCGTTGAAAGCCGCGCCCCGTCGACCTCGCAGGAGAGCGAGAAAGAAAGGGAAAAGGAAAAGAGCCCCGCCGTCGTATCCGCGGAATGAAGAGGAATACTGCGTTCGAACGTTGTTGGTCTTTTTGTTTAATTCACTCGTTATTTTTTTTTCCTATCGGTCCATGGACGTGTTTGAGATGAGATCCCGCTTTGATGGCGCTCCCCGTATGCCTTGTAATGCTGATTCCGAGGGGGTAGTCCAGCTCTGAGCTTGTAAATTTTTTTATGTATTGTTATGAGAAGCTCATAACCTGATAAGAGTCGGGAGAAATCTGAACGAATCGGTAGTTGTAATCTTTGCCGTCATCTTCAGTGCTCCGGGAAGCACGTATGCCTTGCTCATGCCAGCAGTGCCACCCGCCACAGCCTAACACTTTCATAGATCAAAAAGGTGGACAGTTCTGTTCGTTGTTCTGATCGTTTGTCATACTCGTCTGCCCTGACCGGTACTATTAACCCAAATCACCCAATTTGAACAGCCCGGGAGCTGCCAACACGGATCATTCCACTGACAAGTTACAGACTTCCTTAGCCTGCTGTGCCACGTCACAGCCCCGGGGTGTGAACCTGTGTGAACCCAGGGGCCAGGGCCACGTTCCCCACACGGCCAACGGGAGCATTAAATCGTGCAACCCTAATTTTACAGTCACAGGCCATGATCATGACGTTCACCGCCTCTCTTCACAGGGATTTCCTGTGCAGTGAATTGCATTGAAGAACTTGCTCGTTCTTGTCACAGACAGCACCTTCGGTTCTCTCATCGTATATTCCATGTCCGACTCTAACCCTCCGTCATACACTGAGGCTCAGGCCCCTCCACCGCAGTATACCCTTCCGGAAACCTTTGACATTGGTCGCCATCGCGTCGGCTTGCTCATCCAACCACAGCATCTAAAGGGACACCTTTCACTCTTGTATGCATTTCATACACTTCGGAAGACCATAGAAGAGGTAGGAGATGCACGCTTTTCAGCTGACGTTCGTGCAATGGAAGCAGAACAACGTTGGGGTTGGTTCGTGAACATTGCAGTCGAAAGGTGAGCCTAGATAGTTCATTGTTTCGTTCTTACATCCATCATTGTTGATTCGTTTCGTTTCGTAAAGATTTGATCGCTGGTGTCAAAGTCTGAGTGAAGAGTCGATTGACAACATCGAGTTCTCGCTTCCGCCAGTGGACGTTGTCATGGTCTGGCATGCTTACCTTCTCAATCCACTGTACGCCCGCGCGTTTCGTCGTTTATCGTCACGCGAAAAGTAACGTTTGGATAGTTGGTATGGGGAAGACACGGAACGTTTATCTACGTTGAAATTCTTACCGATCTTCACGGACTATCTTGCACATCATATCGTACGTGTCATTAACCGATCAACTGTTTCGCACTGAAGATCGTCACAGGAATCCCCTGCTCTTCTCACTACCAGTTTACCTCATCCAGATCGAATCCGAACCTGGGAGCAGACAACCGAAACCCCCTACGACCCCCTGGATGCGGCGTCGGTTCTATCACACAAGAACGTGCGGTGCCCACATTGCGAGAGGCTAACATCCGTGCGTAAGTATCGCTTTTCAATCTTGCTATGTTCCCTCTTTTTGTTGTGGCACCGGTCTGACGGTGATGTAGCGTTCATTCAGCCCAAAGGTAGAGGATACGCGCAGGGAAATTTCATAGCCAGCTGTATGCACTGCGAAAAGACGATCATGAAAGACTTGTTGGGTCTTCACAAGTTCGCAAGGGACGTGGTGAAGACACTTAATCCCCCCGAGGGATTCTTGGCGTATGTTGCTATGATAGGTTATCCCTCGAACCCCACTTATATATCTGCAGTGGAACGCTTCACACCCCTTACAAGACGAGCGATGTCGTTCGTGCTACGCTGACCAAGAAACGTGTGATTGCGGCAGCAGGCCTCGTCACAAGGTCGGAGCTCTCCGTGGGGGCGGTCATGTCAAAGTTTGGCTTGGATTTCCGGTCGTTGAACAGGAAATTAATCGGACGAATTCAGGGTAGAATGTATGATTTTTTTATATTTTATATATTTTTTGGAACGACGAGAGCGCCGCGGCCTACCTAACACGATCTCTCAGGGCTAGGAGGATTATTGGCGCGTATTCGGACGACCGACCATTCTCTATCGAGCTTGTTGGTGCTGTCAGTAGTTTCTAATTGGCTACAAATTTCCTGTTGGCAAAAAGAAAACGGCTCATACTTTTTTTTTGTTACCAGGTACTACGGCAAGCATCCTTTGTGCGCAAGATGGTTGATCTTGGCTGGACAGAACCTGGTTTTTTCTCAGATGAAGACGACATGGTCGTATTACAACATTGCGTTGCGAGATATCACGCGTATGTCTTGTACCCCCCTTCTCGGACGATCTTTTACTGAATGATCATTTTACAGATTCTTGGGATTAATGACTGATTCACCTGGATCGTTCTTCGTACCGACTCTCGATATCGATCTTGCATGGCATACGCATCAGCTCAGGGCAGACCACTATCGATCCGAGTGTAAAAAATACGTGGGCCGTTACGTAGATCAGTGAGTGCAGGGTCGTTCGCATTGGACGGCTGATATAATGACGGGCCTCACCTCATAGCGATGACAAGGTGAACGAAGATCATCTCGCGACGGCATTCGACGTGACTTGTCGTGCATGGAGCGTGAGTTGGAGAACTTTTTTTATTATTACTTTTTTTACCCCCACGATCATCGAAAACGTGGGGTGAAAATCTCATTCTCATTCGTTGTTTTCGTTAGGTTCGATATGGTCTCCCTTATACATATTGTGGATGTCCTCTCCCAGGAACGACATTGGCACAAAAATTACGACGTACTCTTCATCTCCAACGAGACCAACGACGAGGAGGAGGAAATGCTCTGGAGCCACCTCCTGAAGCAGAAGCGAGTACACATGCTTCTGATCATAACGCTGTCTTTCCATTACACGACCGACGAGGATCTGAACGTGCGAGGGAACGTCGACGTCAGAAATCAGAACGACGAAGGGTTAGGCAAGAACGGGAGTCGAGGGACCGACGCGACGACGAGGATCTGCGACGAGGACGAGGTTATAGAGATGGGGATAGGGATCGAGATCATGCGATGGCGTTTTTTTATCCTATTCCTCTTTGGACCTTACCTGGAGCTGGACTTGGACTTGCGTGCGTCGTTGGACCGGGGATCATGTATGGTGGTGCTTGTTCGACCGTGAGTGGAGCGTTGTCGTCGTCGTCGTCGTCTTTTTTTTTTTTTTGTCGGGAAAGGTTTGATATTTTTTTTTTTGGGTTTGTGTGCGGTTAGGGACCGGGGGCTTGTGGGTCTGGCTTCGCGGCTTGCTCAGGTGCGGCGTGTGGAGTTGCGGGCGGAGGTGGGGGAGGTGGTGCGTGCAGTGGTGGTGGAGGAGGATGTGGCGGGGGAGGGGGAGGATGTGGTGGTGGAGGCTGTGGAGGAGGCTGTGGTGGTGGCTGAGGGGAAGTGAAACGAGATGGGCTTCACTCCAACTTGACAGTCACGATATATTTATACCCCCCAAGTGGGGCAGTATGTATATCCCTTTCGCATACTCCTGTCGTGATAAAGCGGTATCTGTATTTATTTATTTATTGAACGTTCATTCACTGTCCGAGTACTGTAAAACGTAGTCGATCCCGTCTGAATCGGACTTTGCCCCCCAACTCAACTATCGGATACACATATGTATGTACACAACGAGGGAAATGTATTTACAAATCCATGTCCATGTTTACTCGCGATAGATCCAAGAAGAAAAAAACCGGTGACTGTGCCTTCAAAAACGTGCCAAGAGCCGGGATATGATGTTAGGATCCTGCGGGTCGAGCAACTTCGCATGAAGCTACCAAAACGAACATCATGCATCAACGATCACGCCAACGAACGATCGCGAAACAAACAAACGCACCTCGTTAACCTTTAAGAACACCTCCACGCTCTCAGAACCCAAAACATCAATGAAAACCTGATCCACACATAAACACCCCCTCGCTTCCTCCATACTCAACGGCATCCTTGTCGTAATCCCCAACGCTTCTCTCTCCCGACCTGACATCGCCGCCGCCGGAGTCGGTACGTCACAATTCAAAACGACGAGTTCGAGATCGTCTCTCACGCCACGTATACCAGCTGCGAGGATAGCAGAGAGAGCGACGTATGGATTTGATGTTCCGTCTATCGATTTGATTTCGAAATTTCGAGAAGAGGGAGAGGTGGGGTTGGTGAGCCGGATAGGGGCTTCGCGATTGTCGACGCCCCAACAGACCCAGGTTCCTCCAGACCATATACCGTCTTGCATACGAGAATAGGAAGAGGGGATGGGGAGAGTGAATGCGGTCAATGAGGGGAGGTGGGTCAAGATACCGGCGAGGAAAGTGGATTCGAGAGGGGTGAGGTGTGAGGAGGTGGAGGTTCCTCGTTGAGTGCCTTGTACGGAAATGTGGACGTGAGCGCCACTTCCGCCTAGAGGAGATTAGATATCGTGGGATAAAGACGAGGGGGACGATCGCTCACATGTGTCTTGGTAAAGTCGAGGTGCAAGCGTGGCTTTCAAGTTGTGTTTGGAAGCGGTGTTGTAGATAGTCTCCCGAGTGTGGACGAGCGCATCTGCAGCATGCAAGGGCGACAAAGGGCCTGTGACTACTTCATACTACAATACGTGCGTTGTCGTCAAAACGAAACGAAAGAGCAAATCGAAAAAAAAACGAACCTGTCCTGGCGCACCTTCAGAATGGTACATCTGAAGCTCGATACCGTCTTCTTGAATCGAATGAGCAATCTCTTCGAGGACCTGTGACGCCACGGTGCCGGTCAAGAACCCGGAGGTGGCAGACCATTCGGCATCGTTCACGGCGACGACCGGATCGGTGGATTTGAGAAGGATGAATTCCGTCTCGAACCCTACCAAAAAACGGATACCAAGATCTTCTTGGGCGTACCTACGATGATCAATAATATTTTGTGAGCCAGCCATCCATAGTCGATGAAAAAAAAAAAATCAGTTCCTTACTTGATGAGTCGCAATAGGTTCGTGCGAGGGCAATAAGGGATTTCATAGGATAAACTTCCGAGACGTAGAACTGGTTCCTTGTGTTGGAAGAACCCGAAGAGGACGGCATGGCCAGGTGCATAGTGGCAGGTGCGGAAAGAGGACATGTCGATCACATAGCGGTGTTCACCGACGGAGTGGAAACCTTGGGGAAGTTGGAGAACGACAAGGCCGAGGACGGCTGCGGTCGTATTGACGCCAGGTCGAGGGGAATCGAGAAGTTGGCTAAAGTAGGATACGGGGAGGATGCGACAGCGGACGATGTTGAGGATGTCTACCCATTGAATACGAACGTATCGGATGTTGTGGGTGTTCAAGAGAGCGAGAAGTTGCTCGGATGAGTTGGGAGACTTTGACATGATTGAAAGTTCTAGGAGTAGAGGGGCGCACTACAACCATTTGTACTACTCGTCGCCGTGATACGCGGGGATTGAAAGGCCGTGCAATGAGTAATAGTGTGGGCGGGAGAGAGCATGGTTGATATCGATAGCTATACTGTTACGAAGTTTTCGTAAGATGATCGCGTCGGCGTACAGAACTCGACCTGGTGGCCTAAACAAGATGATTATATCTGATCGGGTTCCGTTGGGGTGGAGGTCGGATGTCGACGGCGGTGATCACATCCATCCATATACATACAGTTTTGCTATCGGGTCTGACAACACAGGACATCGGTACTGATAGAAAGAAACCTTTGGAATACATTGATAATAAGTACATCGATCGACAGGTTACTTTCTTCCCGCCTTCTTCGCGGCTGTCTTCGCCCTAGTGATCTGTTTCTTCCATCCGAAACATGTGTTGCATTCTAGAGATATATATACGTTCAGGAGAGCAACGAGCGAGAGAGAAAACCATCACGATACTGACCTGCAGATCCATGTTTCTTGCATTGATACACGCCATCCTTGTTTGTCGTCACCGCGGGTGCTTCGATGGGGTCCCGATCAGTGGGGTCGAACTGGGGAGTGTGTGTGTGTGAGCACGACGTCGAGAAAGACAAGCTGAAGAATGAGATCGGACCCCATAGAACGCATCGTTTTCCTCTCTGCCATCATAACTACATTCGGCGCACTATCAAAACAAGGTCGTCAACCGATCAGCGTCAGAGTGTGGGGTAGTGGGGGTACTCACAACTTCCTTTAGGTGAGTGCAGAAAACAGCGTCGTTGATTTCGACGGTAATGGGTGCTTGAACGTCAGCCATGGTAGGTGGGGTACTTGATCGAGGGTGTGGGTGGTAGAGGCGAGGTGGAAACATCCGGGGGATTAAATACCACTGCTATTACCGTTCTCGGGGTTACAATCAACGTCGTCGTTGAATCATTCATCCCGTCACTGCCATGTCGTCCACGCCGCTGTACTACTACGAATCTCATCGATAAATCTAACCCTTCCCAATCATCCCTTTCTACAGTACTAGTATACGACTCATCGAGGTCGCGAGACCAGCTGACCCCCTCGTGAGAACAGTGGCGTGCCGAAATCCGATTATCCCGCTGTACTTACCCTTCCATCCATCCAAGAATCATCCAAATGGCAGAAAGACTTCCCCCAGAACTCTGGTCACACATTTTCGACCTCGCAGCCGACGAAGACACCATATTTTACCCAGGTCTCCAAACCACCATGACACACTCTACCTGGTCAAATTCTCCCTGGGCTGGTTGGACAGTACGTACACCACAAGATACCATCAATATCATTCAACGACGAAGTTACGCTACTAAAAAGGTGTGCACCACGTCTCCTCCTCATTCCTCCTCGAATTGTTTCACGAATGGGAACACCCCCTTCAGTCGATCATCGCGGCATGTCAAACGTGGCAAAGGCTCGGCACCGAATTCCTCGTTCGCGCTCTCTTCTTTGACGATCCCACCAAACTTCGAGACTTGTGTAACATCCTCGACCGAGACCGCTCGTTGGGATGGTGGGCTCGCCGATTACACATCACCCATTTTCTAAACGGACGAGGTCCGACCATGGACGACTTTGAGAGACCGTTGACGTCTATTCTTCAACAATGTCCAAACTTGGAGATCTTCATCGTCGATTGGCCAATGTCGACCGCGTTTGGGGCTATCGCTCATACGCTCGGTACGTTCTGTCACAAACTACGCACCGTACATTGGCACGTCCCATCCGAACTACTCTCCAAAGTGATCTGGGCATTAGACACCCTTCCCAATCTCCTCTCCGTTCACGTCGAATTCGATGGGCCGATCAAGGAATCAGACACGATCACCCTCGGATCCGCACAAGACGTCAAACTGAAACTACCAAACCTCCAACAACTCTTCGTCAAAGGGTTCTGTCAAGATTTTCTAGAACAAGCTACGGGGTGGTCTCTCCCCCTCTTGCAAAGTTTCTCCTTTCATTTCGGGACACACACCCATGACGTCCCAGACGTCCACGCGTTTCTCGCTCAACATGGCACCACACTTCTCTTCCTCGATTTGTATTGCATACCCGCGCTCGACGTTCGCACTATCCTCGACCTCTGTCCTAATCTGATGACGTTCTGCTTCAACCTCGATTGGAAGATTTCCCCCCTCCTCGATTCAGATCCTAACATGGACCAACCAGAAGACGAAGCGATGCTTCCCATCACGCTCACCAACCGTCCACACGAACACCTTCGACACATTGGACTACATGGCGTCTTTTACGCTTTTGGCGTCGGATACGCTGCTGCATACGCAGACGCCGATCCAGTCCGTACGATGATGGTCCAACGTACCAACGACCGTAACTTTGCGGCGTTGAACAAGACCTCGTTTCCGAAACTGGAACGCGTGAGGGTATTGAGTCCGAGAATATTGCAAGACTTGAACGATAACGATGGACCTGCGAGTTCGTGCTTTGAACGATGGGAAAGGTGGTGGGAGATGTCGTCGAGGATGCGAGTGAGGCTTGAAGATTGTTCAGGAGATGTGCTTGGCAATCTACCTCAGAATCCAAAAGAGGAGGAGGAGGAGGAGGAGAGTGAGGACGAGTATGAGGAAGAGGAAGACGAGCCTGAATGGAAAGGGAGCGTCAGCCTCGCAGAGCTGAGAGAGTTGCTGGAAGAGTGTAGGAAGATGTCGGAGGAGGGTGAACGAGAACGGTCTCCGTTCCCGTTCTTACTCACCCCACCGACTTGGGGCCCGTGACGTTTGTGACCGATGATGACCTTGAATGATCACCACCTGCTTTTCCTTCAGGTATTCGTGTCTTGAACGCTCCCCTCTGCACTACCTCGCGGATTATCCCGAGTGCTCGATCGGTATATACCTCCCTGTCTTCTTCGTCCACGCGTTCTCGTCCTGTTCCCGAGTTAGCCCCCCAAAAACGTATGAAAACGACTGAGACACACACCTATGATTGCCCAATTTCGCGTACTAGGAATCCGAAGCATATCACACTCGACCTTCCATCCCAACCACCGACTCAAACTGGCCAACCAAATTCTATACATCGAATACTGACTCTTTTGACCGCCCTCTCCACCCAAATTCAACCCATCCACAAACTCGTCGTGGTCGTCGTCGTCGATCGCGATCGACCCTGAATCAGAATTCTTGGAACCTGTAAACTTTGCAGTCGAGTCACGCGCGAAACGTTCGTCAAAAGACCATGCGCAACATGGGATGGAGAGATAACCTGATGCGTTCTCGATCGTTGCGATGAGTGGACACCAAGGTGTCAGTTCGTCTGCGTGATTGCCGATCAGAAATACGCCTGGCTGGAGATGTGGTATCGTGTGGCTGTTGCCGTTGCCGTTGTTGTCGAGGTACTGCGTTGGATCGAGCACATGGACGTGTAGAGCGGCTCGGGTGCGTTCGGGGTAGTGATCCCAGGACGATCGTGCGCGGAGATCGATTCCATGGCCGACGTAACCTTCGGAGATGAGAATGTGTGTGAGAAGACCATTCCCGCACCTGAGACAGCCGTGAGCGGACGACATCTCTCGTGTGTGTGAGAACTTACCCGAGGTCCAAGAACCCACCTGGTGGACGAGGCCAGCGTCTCCAAGCAGGCACGCCATCACCCTCACCATCCGACGCGTACGCATCATCATTCAACGCACGGTCGAAAGATCGTTTCCAAAGAAGCATCAAGTACGTCGCGATCCCGATATCCTTTAAAAACCGCGCGTGCGTCCGGTCAGCGACACGTATCGCATGTATGGAAAGAAACGAACCTCGAAAACATGTTTAAGCGGATCCGTCACCTCCTTCCACTGAACCACCAGATGTTTATGTCTCTCCCTCATGACGAGATACAAATCCTGATAGTCCTCTCTCGGAATCAATCGATCGTGTCTCACCCGTTTCTGATAATTAGTGAGCGCACCCCATCCGTACCGATGTAACGTCTCCAGTAACGACAGCGAGGTACGGTACAGTCTCGAATCGGGATCGGTACGCGTACCTGGTAACACGAGCGCTTCGATGCGTAATAAGGTCTGAATCCCCGTCAGAGTCGGACTCGAGTCGGTCGACGACGACGCAGAGATGTACCGAAACGCGAGGTGACGGACAGTGGGGTGATAATATGGGAGAGATCTTCCGTGAGAAAGGAGTGGGCTCAGTACGAGCGTGCAAGGTACCCCTGCGAATGAGGTGGTAGACGCATATAGCGTGCATTGTTGTTCGAGGGATTCATCACGGCCTGGTCGACGAGGGAGAAGCTTGCGGTGGACGTCGCGGACGGCTCGATGGGATTCGAGAAGTTTGGGGATAGTACCACTACTCGGCGAGGGTGACTCGGACGTGAAGTCACAGGGGTACGTCGTCTCGCTGAGTGTCTCTGACCGAAGAATGAGCGTCGAATTGTATTCCGGATGGTGAATAAGCTGTTCGACGACTGTCTCAAACTATATCATTCGAAAAAGAAAAAAAAGGACGCTCAGTAAAGAGTGGTCACTCACGAGCTCTAATGGAAAATCGGCCGGACAGCTGACGATCGGTAACCATTCCTCTGATCCCAATGTCAACGGAGGGATCGCATGGGTTTGGACATCGCAAGGAGAAGGGTTAAATCGCGGGCGGACATCTGCTTCAAGGGCCATTCAAGCTCCTGACAAAGTGATGGATCGAGGCCAACTTCCGAATCATCTTATGTAAAACCTACTAATAGTAGGTGACCAATGAAATGACCATACAAGTGATTCGAACAAGAAACAAAAAAGACCTGCATAGGATCCTAGTCGTAAATCCCCTTCATCGCAGCCCATCGATTGCACTATATACACCCTTCTACGGATTCCTCGGCGACTCGAGGCCGTGTGACATTGACAAAATGAGATTCAACATCAACAAAAGAGAGAGTGTCTGGTTAGAATGCGTCGGACAAGGGCGACAAAACGTGGGTATTCAAGACAAAATTAGAGAAAGCGAAGGGTGCCCGCCAGAAAGAAAGAGTCCCAGTCTCCAAAAGATAGTCCAGACTATCATCTAAGATTGATGGGATCGCAGTTGAGGTTGACGAGACCACTCTGCACCTGCAAGCAACGCTAGTCAGACACTACTGTAGCGATACGACGATCAAAAGCCTTACGCTGTTCGACGGAGTGCAACAGGCGGGGCTAGCTTGACACCCGGCGCCAGAGGCAAGTCCAACGATACTGAGCGGCGAGCAGTCCGTCCCAACCTGACTCAAAATCGGCAACGACGAAAGGTTGAGGTTTAGTAAGTCCAACAAGCTGCTCCCCGACGGAGCCGTCGAAGGGTCACTAGACTACAGACTTCAGGTTGAGCGCATCAACATCGTCGAGAGAGAGTGACTTACTGATTGTGCCGTCAGTTGATTACAGCAGTGAAGGGTACCGACGTTGCACATAGGGTTGCGTCCAACGAGGGGACCGCCGTAAGCGACGACGACGAAGGGAGTGACAGCGAGGACGGAACCGACGAGCATTTTAAAGGGACGGCACGACTAGCGTGGGTCTGAAAAGGAGCGTATGGGTGCGGGGGGGAAGAAAGAAAACTTGATGGGGATCGAGAGGCAGGGGGACTTTATATGTTTGGGCGGTGGGCCGCGACCCTCAGCCCTGTATTCCAACCATGTCGCCGTTGGAGCGATCGGGCTAGAGGGCTCGATTGGAATCGACGGCGTTTGTGGAAACTCGGTATGCCATCTCATAAGACCGGGAATCTTAATCAGCGGGTTATTATTTCAAACTCGGCGATGTCTATGGAATACGGTGTCAGCACACGGAACTTACAGGTCCGAGAATCCTGCTAGGGACTCGCCCTTTCACTGGCATAAGCAGGACAGGCACACAATTCCGGGATGTGGCCTCGGTGGCGAGTCTATGCAACTTTGAACGATGTCCCAACGCTGTTCTGTTGATTCATTCAATGACGTTGATCAAAGCCAACCATCGGAGTGATCGACGACGCCAACTTACTGACGCCGCTTATGTAAACATCCCTTCCCCGAGGACGGTCTCCCGCGCGAGTCTCCGAAATTATCCTTGTATCCACACGGACAGCATCTGGCAGCACCTATACGGTTTTGCATATTGAATCTGTTTTTTCGACTCACACAGCGATGTCATCCACCCCCGTGTTTTCGGTAGTCACTAGTCGTGCTCAACTCTCTACACGCAGCAGACGATCTGGTGGGGACTTCTGTCAGATCGCTAGAATCCGCGGCGCGAATTCGACAGAAGCACTGTTGGATACTAGAATAGAGAAAACTAAGTAATACATGATGTTTAGGTGAAGATACTGTACCTAGAATAGAGAAGCACAACGTTAGAGAGAAAGCAAGTAACTAAGAAATACGGATTACAAAGAAAGACTCAGGGATCGATTAGTCTCCCCTAGACAGACCGAAGATTGAAGGAAGACAGTCGTTCCTACTCACTACGGGGATCGATGAGTGCACAGGCCATAGGGGTCAAGCGAACTCGTAACAACTTCAAGCGTCACGAACGATGGGGAAAGAGCCTTCATTGCGAATGTCTCGTGAGCCAAGGTGGTGAAAAGGCATATGGTATGAACATATGTCACTGTTCCTTGTAATTTCCCGTCCGTTAATCTTTGGATGGAGGCAACTGGTAGTATTGTTCCCTGCATGACGCCAAGACTGTTGGAATCCCTGACTCCTACGAACGAGGTGGACAAAGATGAGCTGATCATGAACTGCACCGGGACAGTGTATAGCGGTAAGTGAGTGAACTTGAAATCGACCAGTCTCGCTTGAGACGCTGATAGTTCGTACAGCTGCTGCAGACACCGTCAGGCGCATTGACTTGTGAGAACAGGGATAGATCTCCTTCACAGTGCATTGTGAAGGAGGTCCTCCGCTGGAAACCCATCACTCCTTGGTAATCATTCCTTCTGACTCTGACGTATGCAGTGCTCTCAGGCTGTGTGATCTCACAGGTGTGGCTCATTTGACGACTGACGACGACGTTTACTGTCTTCAAAGAATGCCACAATTACAGCCAACCTATGGTGCGTATTGCCCCGCCTATGGCAATTTTTTACATATTCGTACTTCATGAACTACGTCAGGGTTATGCTCCATGATCCCGAAGCTTATCAGGATCCCCGAAGAATTCGTCCTGGAAAGGTATTTACCGAATCCGGAACACAGATCCATTTGCTACGCTCTGGGGTTTCGGACGAAGGTATGTCTGTTACACGGAACCGCGTGCCCATGAATTTGAACTGGGATCTCCTAGGATTGCCCCGGTCGTCATCTCGCAGATGCTTCGCTATGGATCGCAATGGTGACTTTGCTCTTGGTGAAGTTCGAGTTCTAAAAAACCCAAGCGCCGGGGGGCGGAAGGTAACGTAATCGAACTAAAGATAGTTCACGGAAACGACCTCGTCAGGTTAGTCGCACGCCCGTACGCTCCTCGGTGTTCTGTACATACTTAATAAACCCTAGCATTCGGAGCAAATATTCGTGTCAGACGCTCTGACAAAGTATAATCATTGATCAACACTTTTGAATTCGAACATTAATTTCAGAGAAAGTACGCTACATCCATTGATCTCATCCCTATTGCATAGAGCTCACATCACTCGCGTAGAGAGGGCCCCGAGCTCGGAGATTTGTACGTACGATCACTCCCCGTGACACTACTGCCGTGCGTTTCCCTACGTTTCCCCACTGTTTCCCCTCTGAATGAACCGTACTTGTCGAATGGTGTTTCAGAACCGGATGTTTTTCGCCCGATCCATCATATTTTTCCGTGAAGAAAGGGGCTCGTGATAAAGGGACATTCGACGTGCCTGATGCGTGACGCAACGAATGTTGGCGAGCTGGCTGTACGGATCCGCCGGCCGCTATGTTGTCTGAGTGTGCTCGTCAGATGGCCAACACGCTTACCGATTGGGCGCGTCAGCTGGCCATCATTATCAAATGATACATGTTTAAGCAATGAATCAACCAGTTTGGTATCGATGGATTTGCATGGTATAAAAGAGGGAGTATGTTGCCCAGTTCACCTTCAAGCAGACGTTCTCGAAATGCTCCATCTCGCAAAGTCTTCTTTCACCGTTTCACTCCTCTGTGCGTTCTTCGCCGGAGTACACGTTATGCCCCAAGCTGTAAGATACTTTCGTGTTATTTCCTTCTACTCGATTCTCACTACTCTCGAATTCAGGCTGCCCAGGCAACGCCAACCGTAAGTTACCTTCGTGTTTTTTCTACTAACTTTTCATCGTCGAGTTCATTCTTCCTGGGCAAAGGCACATTGCCCGGTCACGACCACGTTCACGACAACGTATACAGGTCTCATTGAGGCACCGCACACAACCTACCCCTACACAACCACCGTCCCAATCACTTCCGTAAGCTATCCTCTCACCACCTCGACCGAAACGGGAACGTGGACGTATCAGGGGGTTACGAGCACGTACACGGAGACGTATACGTACACGAATGAATTTGGACCATGGCCTGGGTGTTGATGGATTATGCTATCTTTCTTGAGCAGAACATTTGTGTAAGTAGTTGGTCGAGAGGCAGCCCCTGTATCCTATTTCGTTTTTTTTTCTGGATGTTATCGTGTACTCGTTTCAAGTCTATTCAATCTGAGTCGTTCATACTAATTCGCATATCGTACATTCTTTCAGGTCTGATTGGGAGAGGTTTTCAGCATGTCATGAGTGCTGCAATCTCAGCTGGAATTTCAGGCCTCTTCGCCCATTCCTCCTGCCACCCCTCTCTCGGACCATCGACGCCAGCCTCGTTCGGCAACCCAAATACAGCCGTGACCAACCAAACGTCCTTCCCACTCCCTTCGTAACTGCCATGAAGCGTTGGCAATACCGCACGGGGCACGATCAAGTTCGAGTTCGCATCGGTACGCATCGCTTGGCCCGTACGTGCGACAGGGGAGGAAAGATCCACGATGCCCGAAACCCCCGCTTTCGACACGGCGCGCGCCTCGGGACCGTTCTCTAGTGTCCCATATTTACTATCCCGAGACTCAGGCTCGAGCGCGCGTTCGTCTTCGCGTTGACCATGAATCGCCCAACCACCCTCGGCGGTGAGCAATTTGCGAGAGGACCGAATGCGATGGATGCGAAGATGCCAGAGTGGGGTTTTCGGTGTTGGGGGAACGAGCCACGTTTCAACCTCCACGCCTGTCCATGGATACCACATCGATCGCAACCACTTCCCACCTTCGATCCTCGCTTCCTTGGTCTGTCTTCTCACCTTCCAAATTTCTCCCTCATCGTCTGAAAGCGCAAGTGCAGAGTCGATCGCTTGTTCTTCGATCGTGAGCGACGCGACTGGGACGCTATACCCAAACGCAGACGAGTATGCGAATTTACCGTATTTGGCGGCGGATTGTTTTACTGGATAAGAACATTGTTGACCACTGCTGAGAAGGAAGGTGTGACCACCGACGTTGGTGATGATATGGAGGGGTGTCGAAAGTGGCCAGGTCGTTGCGATGAGGTGTGTAGGATAGGGTTCTTCGGGAGATGTCCAGAAAGGATGGGTGTCGGGTAAGGCGAGACAGATGAAGGCTTTGCAAGCCCAATAGACGGATCCGCCAGAGTTGTAGCTTTCGAGCATGTTCATGTTGGGATAACCGTAGCCGAGGGTGAGCGTACCGTCTGCGGCCCATGCGCCGGGAGTCTTCATCCAAGTGCGGATGTTACGGAGTTGGAGACCTTTGATCTGACCCCATGTGAGAGGGGAGGGGGGTTCAGGGAGTGAGAACGCCAGCGCGGACCAAAAGGCAGACATCGCGCTGCGGTATACCATACTTCTTCCAAACGGAATCGCATTCCCTAGAGGAATCAGTCTGAATCTGGTTCTTAACGCGAACGCACGGAAAGATACCTTGTGGATCAAAGTAGTGAATGAAGTCGAGTGCAAATTTGCGACCTCTGTTTCCGTATTCCTCAGCACGAACTGGATCCTCTTTTTCCATGATCTTGGCGTAAACAAGTTGTGCGACTTGGATGGCGAACGAAGAAGAATAGTAATCAAGCTGAACGACACCTTCGGGACCATCGCGGGACCACCCGTCCCCGATGTAGAAGGAATCGAGATGGTCGAGATCTGCCTTCATCCGTGCAGCGTCAAATCTGGGAGATCCCACGCGGGATAATCCAAGATTGGCAAAGACCTGAGAGAAATGCGTTAGGAAAAGCATCGGCCTATTAGTAGGGTGGTCGTAAAAAAAACGCACGCGGAACCACAACCAATTCGTGTTTGGCATCTCTTTGTCGTTCATGCCACCAAGCCAAGCGGAGAGATTCTGTTTTGCTCGGTCATCGAGAGGATCCCAGAGCTGTTCTCGTGCGACGGCCAATGAATACCCTATCGCAGAACATTCGACCATGCGTTGATCTCGATCTCGCATGTTTCCCCAGAACTCAGGATGAGATGGGTCGGTTCCGTTCCCGAACCCGTTCACCCAACGGTAAGTGCCTTCATACTGATCACCCCCAGCCAAAAGTGAGGCGAGGGCCCAAATAGGTCTAGAGAATCCCTCCAGCTGAGCGGCGACATCGTCGAAATGAGTACCTGTGTGGGATAGGTGGATACGTGCGCCCCCGGGAGAGGTGTGGGGAGCAAGTGGGTCGAGGACGTTACGCAGGAACGCAGCGACGTCCGCTTTGGACTTGAGTGGATTGTTGACCCATGGACGGGTGATAGCAAACTGATCTGCAGTCATGTTCGAGAGGAAATCCAAACGACTGTGATGAGAGATACGAGGTTTATCAACGATTGGCAGCAATGATGGTCAGGTTCGGCGGGGGCGGTCCGGAGGGCCCGAGAAAGCAGTCACCAGAGCAGGACATCCCTGAGGAGAGCCACAGGCATCTTGCCCACTTCGTCAGCCTCAGGCCATTTTTCCGTGATGCATGATCGCGCGTGACTGTAGTAGGCGGGAGTAGAGAAGTGGAGATTGCTTTTGTGAGGGAGGCACATATTAATACTGACTCGAAGACAAGCATAGTAGTACTAGTGATCTTCTTGACACAATGACTCTACGGTTTGATTACCACTACCCGTGCACTTGCTCGAGCGTTGACATGCGCTGTTGAATATTCTGAACTTGAAGACCGAGTACTCAGTAGTAGTGCGCGCCAGCGTATTGCTCGATCAGGGTGGGACTCGGAAGTGAAACACAGTTTTTCCTCGAGCGGCCCCGTGCCTACCCCAAGTACTTGCAAGTCCATGATGCGTCGAGGAGAGAGATGTGAAAGGATGCGAATGAGTCCTGGGCACAGCCCGAACAAGTTGTCGCCACGTGCGTCTTCGGTTCCTTTGTATCAATCGGGTTCTTGTCGGGAGACTCAGATAGAATATTTGTGGGCAACTTGAGTGCGTCCCACTGACAGCAGTTGGATGGCTATCTCGCAACAGCAACGTCCGTGTATCAGCGCTGTAACCGCATCACTCGTTTTTGGAGGAGGAGCTACTGCCCTCGGTCTGTGCGTCCTTCCTCATCGACATCACTGAACATCCTCCCAGCACTGTTCTTCACTCGGACATCCATCAACACAGGTACGAATCCTCGTTCACGCTCTGATCGGTAGAGCTCCGTAAGGATTTTCGTGCTGGGATCAGGACAGGACTAAACATCACGGTAATCTCGCTCTGAGCAAACGATTCCTTGCTCGCCTCGTCGTGTTTTCTTCTTTGTATTCGCCCGCTAACCCAAGCACCTCGTCGGCATCAGAATTCAACTCAGCGAGCTTGCAGGCCACGGCGACTCTACCCAGACACTTTTCATTCGTAAGCTATAGGAAGACCAGCCGTTATCGCCATTCACCCAGTGCAACTTCGATGACGTTGCGGGACCAGAATGAGAAAGGGATGGGTCCCCCCTTTCCCAGACGTTTCGCATAAACTCCTTCGCACTTCCTTCCGGGGCAACTTTAGCGAGGACGGCAGTAATACGGGAGAGCTAGAGGTATGGCTCTGCACCAAGCACAGACAGGGAAAGCATCAATGCAATTTGGTACGCCCTTTATGAACGGTAAGGACATAGGTGACGCGGCGTGAGCGAATCCGAGTAACGTGTGAAATTTGTCAGGGAAAAGAGAAGACATCTGAATGTGACGCACCGCCCAGGACGCACGGCAAAGTGATCGACGGAGTGGACAATGTCTCTAGATCTGTGCTGCTGGTACAACTCGAACTGCCCGCTCGAATGCGCAAGGATGACATGCGTCGTCCCCCACAGCGTGATCGAACTCGCGCGAGCGATGCCTTTACCTCGTCAAGGATAGTTTAGTTGGGGTGGAATCAAGCAGAGAAGTCTGCGACCAAGTATTTGGGTCGTATTAATCAATCTCAGTCTCGCGGAAGATGAGGAAACTTCACTCTTGTCTCTCAAAAGGATTCGTGCTGAGCTGCCCGGGGGTACCTTCGCTAGCTGGACGATGATGATGCGACAGCCCGCTCGTTGGATGAGTAGAGCGCGAAACAATGGGAGCAGGTTAGTCTGAGGGAGGGGTCATGCAAGCTAAGCAAGCGTTGAAAAGAGTTACCCATGCCGACACTTTGAGAGAATCCAAGTCGTGACATCCACTGAATGCATATGATGTGCGAGGTAACCAACCTGTACCTGCGAGTTATCATATTCGGATTCAACAGCTATGTACAAAGTGATTCCGCATGCTAATTCTACCGCCTTTTTCTGAAAATGGGATTGGTGATCATAGTTTACTGGTCAAACACATCACTTTGAGGCCATTACCTCGACGAATCATTCCTTCACGATGCGTCCAATGATCGAGTTGACCCAGTGGTGAGTGCCTGGCTTGAGGGGTTCCACGCGGTCTTCTTCGTAGGTTTCGAAGCGAATCGTGGCCTGAGGGCCGAATATAACCGCATGGGAAGATCCACCAAAGTGGAACATTCCAAGCTGCTGGCCAATCTCCACCTTGTCACCCGCACTCACGGTGAACTCACAAGTGGATACATCCAACATGCCGATGGCCATGAAGCACATCAAGCCAATGTCGGGGTTGTCTGCCTGGATGAAGACCAGACCACGAGTGGCGGAAGCAGTGAGCCAGGGCTGGGAACGAACAATGGCGCTGTGAGGGTCACCCGGCTTGAGTTCGGCGTCACCTTCGGGAGCGCCGTCATCAGGCAAGACTGCGAAGTAGGTCCCTGGAAGGACGACCGCCTTGGTGACAACACCCTTTACAGGGCTGTGCCAACGATGATAGTCCAGAGCACTGAGGAAGGCTTGGTATACAGTCCCGCCCACGAAAGGCAAGGCATCCTCCTCGGAACCGAGCATGTCATAGAGGGAGTATCTCTGCGCCTTGAGCCAGAACTGATCACGAAGCTGAACATTGGTAGCGATACGCAGGGTTCTGGACTCGCAGGCATTGTGAATGAAAGTATTGTCATCCGGAAAGAGGACGGGGCGGGCCGTGGGTTGGAGCGCTCTCGTAAAGAAGGCATCCCAAGATGGGAAACCTCTAGCTTCTGCTTCTGGGTTTGGGCAGACAAAGGTCTCGTCGAAGGAAAGGGATCCGGTGCAAAGCTCCATAGCAGTCACCGCATCTGGACTGAACCACCCTTCGGGCCCGGAGTGTAGGGTAGAGGTGGACCCGGGCCCAGAGAGGTATTTTCCCCATGTGTCCATCAATGTCTTGAGCGATCGTTGACTCGTCCATACGGAACAAGTCATAACCCGCAGCAGTGTTGCTAAGTGTGTCGAAGACGAGATACATGGGAACTCCAACAATCTCTCCGATGATGGTGCCATCCAAGCGCTTTGCTTCGTAAAACGCGGGGGGCTGGTGAATGATGACGTCAAGGAGAGAGAAGAAGTCGTCCGACGTCTTGACGACGTAATCAGGGTCGACCCACTGGGAGAAACAATTAATCTCTGTAGCCTCTCAGCGCGACTATGGATTTACCTTGCGATCGGTGTTGACCTGCAGGAAAAGGTCTTTAAAAAGGCTTCGCATACGAGGACTTTTTTCTATGTCTTCGGCAAAGGATTGGACGGCTGGACTATAGCGCGGGCTAGAGCCATTTGAGGCCTTGGGACGAGGAATGACACCCTCAAACTTGGTCTTCTTAAAAGGCCTCACGACCTCGGGGTTTCCCTGACCGTGATAGAGAGAAGATTTGGGGACATGATCAGTGGCATGAGGCATCGCGAGACAATCTGGTGGTGTTGGGGAGTTGTGTGAGGACTGGGGACTTGTTGAGAGGTCCTAGGACGTGGCGATTTATACCTGACCGTGAATGCGTGTGTATCTATTTCTCCGTTCACCTGCATGGAGATCCACGACATGAGCTCAGTCGCCATGCTCCGCTACGGCAATCCCTGGTCAATGACGGCTTCTGTGTCAGAAGGTGAGTCAGCTGAGAACTCAGATCCTTGTGAAGACAATGATCACGTAGAAGGACTTCGTACGTTATCCGCGTCGATCAAGATCAAGGCACGGGTGGGGATGATTGTGGCACCATGTGGGCCGACTGGCTTGGAATTGTCGATTGATCGAGCCCATATGCGTGGTAAGAATGTGGGAGTTACGACTGCATTGTGATCCCTGTCGAAACCTTCGAATAGAGCCGTCATCGATCCGATATGTGTACATTCAATGAAACATCCACTAGTACCGTTAACTAAGGATTTTGTCCTTGAGTTGAAGAACAGGGAAAATTTCAAGTTCGCTTGAGGCAAGTAGCTTTATGGCTCCGGCACTCACGGGTTCGAGTTCAAACAACAGTTGCCATAAGCTTCAAGTTCGTGTCCGACAATATCGTTTATCCAAAAAAAAAAAAAAAAAAGTTCGTGTCCGAAGTATGACCGTTGTGGTTTGAAGCTTGTCCGTTACAGCGATCCTGTGTGAAGCTGGGCCTCCAGGGTTTGACATGCGACACACCACGATGGGTCCACCTGACATGTTCAAAGACACGGTAGTCACACCGGCGTGAGCCAGAACTGCCAGTCGTGGAGCTGGATGTGAGAAGCGATGAGAAGGGCGGTGGACTGGCAGACCCCATGGATGAACGTTTGAACTCCGAGTCGTTATTACCGGAGAGGAGAACGGGACGGGCCTTGTCCTCGCTCTGGTAAATATGGTATCCCAAGATTGGAATCCGCCGAGTCTGCATCCGGGTTTGGGTAGACATAGGCCCGGGTCTCACTGAAGGAGAAAGGTTTCGTGAACCGCTCGAGATCAGCTATGGCTCTTCGTGGCCATCTGAAGGACACGAATGGCGCTGAGCCTCGGAGGCGCGTCATAATCCAGCCGTGGGCCAGCCCTTTGCCGACGACATGGAAGAGGGGCCTTTAAGTTCGAATGAAAGTCTTTTCAAAGCTGTTCTCCTTCAGGTCAACAAGGTAACACATGGTCACGATAAGGATTACCAAGGCTGAGCGCTGAGTTATAACTATTCTCTCCAGATGTCTTCTCTTTTCGGAGTCTTCTTCAAGATGTCAAATCAACACATTTATCCTTGCCGCGATTTTTCGGGCGGTGCCGAATGCAGTAGTTACAACTATATACGCTTGAAGTAACTGTGTTTTTTTTTTTTTTTTTTTTTTTTTAGGATCCATTTGTGTCTAATTGGGGTGTAGCTACCCTATGTAAGACAGTTCTAACTAGAAGCGCAGGAGGCACCGGTGCCTCCTCCGTATCCCTAACCACGCGAATGCACTCGAGAGCAGATCTAGGA
>JBBPLD010000108.1:0-59456 GCA_038089555.1 Chalciporus chontae | reverse complement strand
TAACATTCAGACTCAGCTCATCTGAGTTCTAATCGATCTTTTACTCGAACTACGACGTTCACCGTTTAAGACAACATCTAGGTAAGTTCACCAGTAGTCGATACTCTACGTTTGAGTACTCTCAACAAGCAGTGGATAGCCCGCCGTGGTTGAGTTGGAGCCTGCTGTTTGCTATGGAGCACTGGACGCTTGAAACAAATCTTAGACGACATACGGGGTTCTAGAAATTCGAGTTAATACTCCCAGGAAGCGGTCAGAACGAACAAAGGACAAGAACTTGTGTAAGTATATATCATTGAACCGAGGGACGGTCGAATTATGGACGAGGCTTTCATAGCTCAACAAGTTGACGATGGTGAACGACCACGTGTATTCGGCCTCGAAGATCCAAACTCATGATCAGGACGGCAATCGTCAGAACGATGATCCATCTGCCCGATTCCGACGACAATGGGTAAAAGAAAATCCAACGGGAGTCGAGCTTCCGAAGGGACGTGCAATTTACTGAGGAATTTGTGGTGGCGTCCGAGGAACTGGGAGCGCTGGTGTAAAAATTTTGTAATCCGAGGGACGCTTGAGCCCTCGAATGAATTCCGATCCTGTGTCATCCACTGGTTTCCGCCGACGCAGTGAGCCACGGTCAGGTATGGTGAAGATGTCGCACTTCGGTAGAACAAGGCGGCCTGTTCGGCGTTGGTGTTCAAGAACCCAGCATCACTTGTTTCAATCCATCCCCGCCATGCCAGCCCTGGGAATGGCTCCGGATCCTATTCATCCTCTTCTATATGTTCCTCCATCACACCGTAATTAACACATTGACTTGGCGTCCTGAGTCATCACCAGACGCCAGAGCCGCAAAGGTGTCATCCGTCCTTGCGTGCCAAGCACCATGATATCGAGCCCGAACGTCTGTACCATGATTCAACTCCCAACTTGAACACAAGCCCCACACGATATATCCAATTTGGATCGTTCGACGGAGGTGCGTCCACGTATCCACATCGCCGATTGCATCAACGGAGATGGCGTCCTCCGTTGTTATTGCATATGGTTGGCCGGAAGGGTATGGGACCGATAACTCGTCTTGCGAGTTGCGCTCGTCCGTACTGGATGGATCTTCCAACGCACATTCAACGATCGAACCATCCTCTCCGCCGATCAAAAGGCGTACGTGGGATACTATGTATGTCGGGATAACAGCTCGACGTCTGAGTCATAGCTGTGAGCACTGCGTCCAAAGAAAATGATGGTTGAGGCTGGATAATTGAACTCACAAGATAACGGATACCACCCTCCTTCATGCTTCAAACAGTGTAGTTTCTGTTGCGCGAAAGACAACTTGAAAGTAAAGATTCGACAGTCCGATGGGTGGAACCGATTTCAGCAGGTTCCAGCCGATGGAAGGGGGTCAATGGCCGATCAAGTATACACGACTCACCCATAGTCCCATGCAATCCATGGATTGACATGCAGGGTCGATTATTTTAAATTTTAAAGTTGGTTGAGCTCCTGAGAAAACCTTGACCTACTGCAGACTCGGAGGTGACAGTAGTACTACTTCGACTCGTTCGTCCGCGATACCTACAGTCTGTTTGTAACCCATGACGCTGAGTTGAATAGAACATGAGTTGAATAGAACATGACTAGAGTGTGACAAGGTTTGCGAGACTGCCACTGCGGCGACGAGGCAAATTCTGAATCAGACCCTGACCTCACCCTTTCGACATTGCCAGTACTGACACTGACCCGGGCCGGTATTGTCAATCCACAAAGTCAACGACGAGTATTCCTACGAGGACAACGAGGAAACTCATCAAGGTCTATACAGTACACATCCATCCCGTACACTCGCGCCTCTGACCTTTCCTCAGATGAACTCGTATCCTTCGTCCCACATGATAATCCTGATTCTCTGCGCTAACCTCCCTGTTCTATGACGCACGCGACATCCTTTACCCATCCTTTACCGTTGGACAAATCCCCGAATTACTCGATCACCTCTCCACCATCGACGCCTATCGCCAATTCGCGGTAAAGAAGGCTGACGAGGCACTCTTGTGGTAGGAGTACTATACTAACGAGCAGCGAGCGGGTCGCACAAAAGATGTGAGACTATTGACAGGTAAAGAGACGCGCGTGTTACAGCGATATGTGACGGAGAAGGATGTCAAACGGAACGTGTATATCATGCTGATACGAACCCTCATTCAAGTCGTGAGCACGATACACACCGTCACGATGATCTCTTCCACTCATTTCAATCCAGCACCTCCATTATATCTGGACGGCCCCGGAATTGTGCCTGTTCGTAAAGCGACTCCATGCATTCTTCCCTGAATCGTTTGAGGGCATAGACGAGCCCTCGCCTTTACAATTCCACATAAATCTGTCCGAGGGGGAAAGGGCCTGTCTAGGACAACTCAAGGAAGAATGTCACGACTGTTGAAAGAAGAAATGGATGCAAGCTACGTAGATGGCTTCCGAGAGAATTTCCCCGTTCTGTTTGAACCGGCCGAGATGGTTCAAGAAATCGAAGTTTACATTAAATACGTCGAGGGAATGGTACGCAAGCTTCAGGAGTGGTTTGGATTTTCGCCGTAGGGACAGTCAACCGTACGCGCTTGACAATCCTTGGACTGTCTCTTTGCCTAGAGTTTTTGCGTGATGGCGTTATCGGTGAGTCATCATGATTGCAACGTTGGAAACATGAGTCAACGGAGTGGATCTTCCTGTCGCCGAACCGAATAAAATGGGATAAGCTAACGCTCTCTCTCTCGTAAGAAGGTAGATGCAGAGCTCCGAATCGTGGGGGAGGCCGGGGACATGGGTGGAACTGATCTGTCTGCTCAGCCGATGGAAGGTCAGTGATTGAATGATCTGGATCCTGCATCGACACCTGGAGTCACGCCAAGTGTAGAGATCAATGATCATCGATCATCGATGTCATCAAACATCCATGGTATTCAGCGCTATACGTACATCACCTGCATGATGCACGGAACAGCCTTGAAAAACATCTTGGATAGTGGTAGTGTTTCTCACGCCGCGTCATGGATCTCACTCAATTCTCACTGTCTCGGAATCTGTTAAGCCCAAGCCGACAGGGCCAAGCAGGGGCAAGGACAGTATCCCTTCTCATGCGTGCTCTCCAAACCGAATTCGGCTTCGTTGGATAGTATCAGGTGCGATTTGGTCGTCCTTGGCTGACTGAACTGACCACCGAGCGACTCGATGTCTCAAGTCATCGAAGCTGTGCTATCTCAAGCACTGTTGTTCGCAAGTTCGAGAAATGGGCTTTAGCATCAATGATCCTGTTCGCAAACTTGAAGTTGGAGTCTCCGTCTTCATGATGAATGTCCGGCATTTGGTGTGTCGTGCATTCATGAAATGATCCGTCCCATTTTCCCGTTCCGTGCCGTGTTTGTCTATATGGCAGACTTGGATATGCAGACAGAAGTGGAAATGCTTGGATCGCACCATGCATGGCCCCATGTTGGCGTGCCCTGTACCATGTGGCCCCAATACTCTGATCGGGCTCCTGTTCGCGTCTTCGTGAAACCGGGAAGGCTAGTGTGACCAATATATGAGATCCAGCACCCCGATCGGCACACCATGTTCGAAACAATTGACAGTGTTCACGTGTAAGTCCAATTTTGTATTCCTCGGTCTAACTAGCATCCCCTAGCATCCCCTGCATAAAAGGTGGCCCTCTCGTTCCCAATCTACCCCAACCAACCCACTTTGTACTTTTCTCCTTCACACAGTTCACCGACTAAACGATGCAGTTCTCCCGTCTGTTCTTTATCGTCGCCGCTGCAGCTGCAGTGTTCGCTGTCCCTGTTGTGAGTGACCGTTTGCACTCCGGTTCATTGATCGGCACCTCGGGGGATGTGACTAATTCGAACCTACAGGACACCGCACTTGAAGCGCGCCAAGGTGTAAGTTTTTTTCTCTTTCAGTTGTCCTCAGTGTGTTCATACTATTTTCTTAGGTGGCTGAGCGCAGGGTACGTTCTTCTCGTTCGGCCGCGTCGGATGTATTCAGGCCATTTTCTTAGGACGTGGCATGCTCGTCCGTACATGAAGGGCGAGGCGTAAGTCTTTTTTCTCTTTCAGTTGTCCTCGGTGTGTTCATACTATTTTCTTAGGAGCGCGGACTTGAAGGGCGCCAATGCGTAAGTTCTTCTTCTCTTTCAGTTGTCCTCGGTGTATTCATACTCTTCCCTTAGATTGGTGGTGGCTGAGTACGTTCTTGCTCTCTTTCGGCCGCGTTGGGTGTGCTCATACTATTTCCTTAGATTGGTGGCTGAGTACGTTCTTGTTCTCTTTCGGCCGCGTCGGGTGTGTTCAGGTTATTTTATTAGCTCGCGCAACGCGCTGCGGTTGAAGAGTGCCAAGGCGTAAGTTATTTTTCTCTTTCAGTTGTTTCCTATGTGTTCACGTTATTCTGACCGCTTTCCGCTGTAGAATTCGGCGTGCTCATTCTCTTCTTCTGGCATCTTGAAATCCTGTTAAACATGATGTAACTCCTTGTAAATACTATGTTTCCTTATCGTGAAGATTGTCGTCCTTCTATTCTGACCGAGCTATCGTTACTTTGTTCTGTGTCCGTCGTCGGCTTTGGAATAAACTCCTGTCCAAGTATCAGGCACTGGTGAGTCGGCGGATCGGCCACAACAAGAACGAGCCGATACAGTTTGTATGATTATCGCAATCAAGTCGCAGCAACACTTTTTCAACCTCTCCATCAGAAATACTACATGTGGTCGCGATCGATGCATGACAGTACTTGACGTCACGACGGGTCCCCAGGGATTACCGCTGTCAGTTCCATGTGGTTTTATAGATCGAAGGCTCTGTCAAGCTTGCTGTCAAGAATCATTAAGTAATCATTACAAGTTACATAGACTAAGAGTACATTCGATCATGGCCACCGACTTCCTACAGTTCCTGTCGTCAACTTCCAAGTTCGCGTCCGAGCAAGTTTCTGTGGATGAGTCAGTATGTCATGTCTACGCCCATGAACAATATTGTTTCGAAAGTATCATCCCCTTTCTTTGCTGACGTGCCTTTGGCACCCACGCCTCCCATCAAGTCTACGTCGCCTTCGGGAACATGCCATGATATTGATTCGGGTCGACGGTGCGCTACGAAGACGAAGGTCCGATCCGCGCTCTCGTCCGCACCAAACTGTCTCCATGGATTACAATCCACAGAGACGATATCATCGGCTAGCGATGCAACCTCAGGCTCGATACCTAGTGCACGGATTCGATGGCGGACCAGCACGGGCTGGAACGAAAACCAGAGACCGAATGCTGTCCAGAAAGATGTTTCCTTTGGAAGACTGCGGATCTTATATGATATAACGATCTGAATAGGCGGTGAGGGAGATGGTGTGCACGGTGGGGAGGTTAGGTGTATGAGGGTCCGGAGGAGGGGCCCGAGTAATTCTGGAAAGTATACCTATGGAAAATGATGAGCAGAGTATTCCTCGGATTGGCGGATGAAGTGGATACTTGCGAGGTCACTACATAGGACATGTGTCAGACGACGAGGCGGATGCAAAAAAGCATCCGCTAAAGTGGCTGGTGCCTCGTGACGCTGGTCGAAGCGGAATTCACGAGCAATGGATTTTGCATGGTCGAGGTTGCCCCATGCAAGCGGTCTCACGAAAACAGCCTCTAAATCCACTCTTCTGTCTTTCGGTGGCTGTATAACGAGGTTGCGTTGCAAAAGTGGACAGACGTCGGGGAGATCTGTCGCGATCACGAAACTATTCCGCCCGGGATAGAGACATATCGCCTTTGCGACCCTATCTGCTACCACCCCCGTTCCAGATCCGAGCTCAATAATTCCAAGAGGCACTGTCGTGTTTCCCACGAAAGGCGGATCGAATTCGAGGGCGAGGTCGAGACTATTGGAGTCGATGTAGGCAATCAATGCATACGCGGCTTCCCTGTTCAAAATGGGTGCCCATGCCAGGTTGGATTCGTCGTTGGGCGGGTAAGTATATGGGGTATTCACCAGACCCTGCCAGCAATGCCGTATTTCAAGATTGCCTCTCGCTGAGCTTCTATACCGAACGTGTCTGCGTCATTGGAGTTCTTTGAAGAACTTGAGGGAGCGGAGTTAACGTATGGTGATATGGATAGACTAGGAGGAAAGTTGGGGTGACGAGTCTCCGACATTGATAAACGAATTACTACTGACGCCAAGCGTCAGAAGTGGTTGTTTACGCTTGTTAAGATCCAAAGGCTCTGATTTCCAAATTTGGTACTCGTGTTAGCCATCTGTCAGGTCGATGGTTGCAGGAGGCCACGATGACCTTGAGTCTCCACTTTCCGGAGAACCTGGAAGAACAGGACATCGGTCTATACTCCTCTCGCAGAAGCTCTCTCTCACTCTCTGATACCGACACTTCGGCACCGATGTCTCGCCAACCTTCGCACTCACGTCTCGAAATCTTTGGGAAGCTACCTTCTCAACGCTTAATCCACGGTCCGGTCAAGTCCCCGTCGCTTACTCAAATATTTGAATCGAACCAAGAGAAACGACTGCCACCTCCAAAACCAATCGTGCGATCGAGGACGCTGCCTTATCTACGTCCGAAACCGGATGAGGATTCAGATGCTCTGGCGTTCTCCTTCTCGGAGGACAAGGTACAGAAAATGCGAGAGTGGGTTCTAGCGTTTGTCATTGGTGCGCCCACAAAAACCCACAAACGTACTTTGTCGATGTATATCACGCTTTCCTTTTTTAGTTCACTTTGACCTCGACCTCGGGCCTGTCGTGCGAGCTGTACATCCACCAATGTTTCTATCGCCTTCTGAGAGAGAAAACATGTTGGTCGTTTGAAAATGTGTTTACGAGGCCAGTTGCTTGACTGACATGACTCCGAAGCGCGTTTTCGTCTTTCCCGGATTCGTTGCAATTCGAGCAAGGCTCGGAAGTTCATTCATTTAGGATCAGAGTATACCCAAGGTCACCAGAGGCTGTCTTGGCAGATGAAGAAGGGCGACCGCCACCCCTGGATGGGTTCTTATATGGATTCTCGTATTTCTACCAAACGAAAGACTCGACGTCGAGGCGTGGCTATCAGCAGGTGAAGGACGAGAATAATGCAGGACGCTTCAGAGGAATTGACCCCATTTAACAGTCATCGTTGGTGGTACTGACTCACCACCAATACCCGGCCCTCTGCACGTCAATGATTTCCAAGCTCGGTCCACTCTTTCAGAGTCATGGCGTCACGATGCTCGAGACGGCATGTCACAACATCGCAAGTTGGTACGCAGATCCATTTCTTCCGTGCACTTTTTACCTTCTCTGATGCCTCGGATGCCAAAGAAAGGCAAAGCCCATTGCCAGGATCGGCTATCGAGCTCGGTTTCCTTGGTTCGGTGTTTCATGTCGAGCTACCGCTGACTGCTGACAGTCAGCAACTCACCGAAACCAGTACCTTCCAAGAGAAATTCAATCCGGCGGTACACGTGAGTCCCCCTCGATGCATTGATGATTCATGAAAACCGACCGGTTTACGATGGCCTAGTTGCTTGCATCCTCTGCGCCATTTGACCCTCCGCCTATATGCCTCTTTGAGGCATCCTTGTCACATTTATGGTCTCTGTGGGAATGCCTAGTGCTGTGCGAGCCAATCCTGGTATACGGTCCCTCACCTTCGATGACAAGCCAAGCTGTATGGTGGCTTCGTGACCTCGTGCGCCCGGTGAGTCACTTTTCCCCACGTTCATCTCCAGCACCAATCCTGACCCGCGTAGATACCCCTTGCCGCAGATATCCGACCGTACTTTACCATCCACGATAAAGACCACGCATCATTGGTCAACAAGGCCCCTCCCAAGGCGGGCATCGTTATCGGAGTCACGAACCCGTTTTTCGAGAAATCATGTGCACACTGGTCACATATCCTAAGTGTGGGACGAAAATTGCAGTAAGTTTGTTCCCCTGGTTTTAATTGATCATCTAATTGAATCGGCCTCCAGCGCCCGTCGAGGGACTGCCGCGGTTGTCGCTGGTCCCTGCCCTGGGTGGACGACAAAGACCCACCGGAGACACATTTCCAAGGACCGGAAATTGCTCAAGCTCCTTGAGAAAGCATGCAACGGGAGTGAGGCAGAGCGTACGTAATCCACGGTTTTCGGAGACGTGGAGATTGATAACCGGCCGTGTTTCTGGACAGAAATACAAGCCTCACTCGATATGCGGATACACTTTTGCTCGCGGACGAATGGGTTCCTCGTCCCCCTGAACCGATACCTGAATACGCTGATGCCATCGCCTTCGGAGCGCAGCGCACGAAGTGCTACCGCACGCCGGCTGAAGCCGTTCAATTCAAGCGATTTTTTCGCGTCGCTCAAGGGGAGTCCGACGCCTTTGCCGTTCAAGTCGTCGTGGAAGCAGCGGGAGTTTTATGACAAGTGGTTGAGGTCGCCTTCGTTTGGATTGTGGTTGGCTCGCCAGGAGGAAGTGATCGAAGAGGCGCTTCGTGAGAAGACCTGAGAACGGTGTTACTTCCTGAGGATGGATTGCTTCCCATGCTTCGTCAAATGATAGACTACAGCTACCCCGAATAGTGTAACTTTGCGCCGCGGCCGTTCATGCCAAGCGCGGTGCGCCACGAGAGCCAAACATGAACAAACAGCTAGCAGGTTAATACAGCTTGAATGCGACGGATCAATCTTGACCACTTTCTCTCTCGCTCTCTTCCAACGACGACTTATCCGCCGCGCCAGTGACCACGGATTCTTGTTCCACCCGCGAGAAGGTCTTGTTCCGAGTCTGTTGCATTGTCCTCTACACACCTGTATAAACGAACCGAGGAGTCCAGCTTTAATCACAATCACTGTATTCATACCTAATCATGTAAGAAACCCTTCTATTCTTCTGTGTCGCTGATCCTGTAGCGCACAGACACGTCTTCGTACTCGCTGTATATGCGCTGAGCATTTTTCGCTGTCGTTATCCTGTCACCCCCTCTTTTTTTTGTTCTTGTTGCCTATCGTCATGTGCACGTCGGTACTCAACCAATCCTGTCATTTTTGTCCTCTTTCTTCTAGTGCAAAACAAGTTTCATTGTCCCACTCGAAAATCTGCCTTTTTGAGTATGCCTGAGGACGATTTTGACATCTATGGCGAAGACGACGGTTTTGTTGCGAACAGCACTGAACAGGTAGGTGCCATACCTAGCGCATATATCCACCTTTTCGCTGACTTTATGGCCTGGCGTTGACGGATGAAAAGGACGACGGATATCAAGAAGAAGTGCAGGCAGAAGAACCTGTTGAAGTTGTGAGCAATCCAGTCGAACCTTCCGTAGGTGAAAAACGCCCGCGACCACCTGAAGACGAAGACACGAAGCGCACAGTTTCTCAACCTCCAACCGAACTATCGCGTACGCACTCGGTTACCGCCGCCGCCACAAGTCAAACTCCCCAAACCAAGACCGAATCAACATCACGGGACATCTCCATGGATGGTAACTATCACTCCTCTGGTACAGCCAACGGTGGGCATATAGGCGGAGGGAATGTCGACCCGTCGATGATGGGATATGATGCGTTGTACATTGGGGATCTACAATGGGTCCGTTTGTCCTGTCAATTAGTTCTCGTGTGCAATGTTCTAAGCGTCTTGTTCTGTTTCTTCCCTGCATGCTTCTTACAGTGGACGACAGACGAGGACCTACGTCAAGTTGCTCTAAATATTGGCGTCGCTATTGATCACCGCGAGATCACGTTCTCTGAACATAAAGTCAACGGCAAGAGTAAAGGGTGAGATTAGATTGTACCCGCTTTGATGACAAGTGGTTTGACGTTGGGGTTTACAGCGTCGCCTACTTAGAATGTGGCAATTTTGAAAATGCCAATGCTCTCAAGACATGGTTTGACAACAAGTACGTCGACGCTTTGATTTAGGTGATTTAGTGATGACACGGCTTTTCGCCAGTGACTTCCAAAATAGACGGGCCACGGCGTCGTTCACTTCCTCGTCACTGGGAAATCCTTTCCGGACGCTTCCCAAAGGTAAGAAGCTTCATATATGCGCTTAGAATTACCTGCTGAAGGTGCGACTTTTGACAGAACCACCGCCGCGTGAACAACGGCCACAAGGTGGACAGATGCCTGCCAATACCGGGAACATGGGTCGCGGTGGTGCTCCCTTCCGCGGGGGCGGTCCCCAAATGGGAGGTGGTATGATGGGCGGGGGCGTGCAACGTGGCGGAGGGATGATGGGTGGTGGTGGTGGTGGCGGCATGATGCGGGGCGGCATGCCCAACATGGTGGGTAACATGGGACCCATGGGAATGGGCAACATGGGTATGATGAACCCGATGGCGATGGGTAACATGGCAATGGGCGGATTTGGAAACGCCATGGGCGGTGGTGGTATGGCCACCGGATTTGTCGGTGGAGGAAGGGGCGGGATGATCCCGCAAGGTCCACGCGGTGGAGGTGGGATGATGGGTGGGGGTGGCGGACGTGGCGGAATGGGTATGAGCTTTTAGCGGTCTTCTTTGTCCCTCGCGCTGTCGTTCTTACGTGCACCCTTCTTGGATGTATTTCGTATAGGTATGGGAATGATGGCCGGTGGCGGACGCGGTGGATATGGCATGCAGGGTCATTTCAATCCTGCGTTCATGCAAGGCGGGCAGGGCGGACAGTTTCCTCAAGCCAAACGGTTCCGAGCCGACGACGGTAGCTGAGAAGACTATGGACTTTCGATCGAGGCCAACAACAAAAAAACGCGGATCTCGACGCTCTTTCAATTCCTTGACACCCATAGCTTAGATTCCCTCTTCGAATTCAATTGTCGATTGCTACTCTGTCTCTTTTTTTTTCCCGCTATCTATTCATGTAATATATCGGCCCTCGCTCGAGCGCAAAGCCACAGCGTAGTGTATCCCGTGCAGACCGTGTGCCGTCTGGCGCCCCCCCATCTTTGAATGGTTGTTCGTAGACATCTTTCGCAACCTCGGGTGCCATCGTTATCCAATTAATATGGACCAGATTGTGGCGATGAGACTGTTGTATCCAGCAAATAACATCCCAACAGCAAGATAAAGTTCAGATAACCTACCATTCCCCCGTCTCTGTCTGGCATGCGCGCGGAGAGGAACGCAAGTCCACCAGGGGGCCGTGAAGGCTTGATGAGATCCGACAGTTTCCGCCTACGATTGAATCTAGTCCACTGTCGAGAGGGTCTTGCAACGTCTTGCAGTCCATGACATGAAAAGTGCACCCAGTCCGAGTCCTTCATCTTCCCCAGGACATCTTCGACATGAGGGGCCGTGGACTCGAATGAGGCTAATAATAAAATGTGAAAATGGCTGAATCTGCGCCTTGACGAACTCTAACTCCTTACGCGCACCTGCCAGAAGGCGAACTAGTGCATCCGGATCCTCGGTGTCATAAAGCCCAGCAGCGTGGATGGGGAGAAACGAAAAAAGGGCGGGTTGGACGCCAAACATAATCGACCAAGCTCTACTATGGGGGCAGGGTGGTAACGAGGTCAGTTCTTTCGTGCTCGTGTCGTTTTTACTGTCATCTGGAGCGAAGAGCGTGGTAACGGCACCTTCGTCCCTCGGGGGGAAGAAAGCAATTGCTGAGATGGAGTCAGGGTTCCAGTACACTTGATGAATCCAACACTCACAAAGTCCCCGTGTGCTTTTGAATCAGCAGGCCCTCGACAGTGACATTCATTGTGCCAAGTCCCTCACCGCTACCAAGCAAAGGGGGAAATTCGTGTACGATGCACGTATCTCCAAACGAACAATGGCGGACGGTTCAGGCGGACTAGTGCATGGATTAGTATCAATATGCGTATGCATCATCGTGGCTTGTCCATTGAAATGCTCGTAACAGGTGGAGCGACTCACAGAACGATTGATTTGCGTCGTCCCACTCGAGCGTATCGTTATCCACTGCCGCAGGTTTATTTGAGGTTCTCCATTCCAGTCCGTCGAAGATCTCCGTCAGCATGGCACAAGCCGAGTCAGGTTCGGTTGGGGGTCGTCTGAGTCTCTGAACTCGAGTTTTCTGCCAGAGCTCTCGCCTTGAACCGAAGGTGCTTGTTCCCTCCAAAAAAAAGAAGATAGGCTTGGGTTACCATGTTCATCGGAAGACAATGCCACTCGTGGGCATCCTCTCCAATCTTTAAGGGACCAGGAGCAAAGTATTCGGGAGGATGACGTTCGAGGGGGACCCTTCAGCGGCAACTTGAGCCTACGATACAATGATGTTATGAGCAAATATCGAGCCTGACAGCACGTTGCGAGAAGCAAGGCCAATATACCGGACTGTCCTGTATTACCCACCGAACGTACAATGTCAATTGACCACTAATGAACAGGCAGAGTCACGTCAGGTTCATTCAAGGGTTTACCTTGTTGTCTTTTGCAACACAACTTGAACTTTGTATGGTCATGATCATCTTGAGCAACTCATTGATTTCGGCGGCGAGAAAATGATTAGTATCGGAGCTATCATACCGTGACCGGAGGAAACTGTTGTGTGGACAAGTTTACTCCTGTGGTGACTGCAGTGACCACGAAGATGCCATCCCACAACGCTGTCCTCCCGCATGCATTGAAGACTCCTGGGATCGAAATACTGAGGAATAAACGGGTGATTCTTGCCTCAGCCAGCCCGCGAAGGAACGATATACTGCGAACACTCGTAAGTACGACACCCATCCTCCACGTTTTTCCTACTCATTCGCAGACAATGTCCACCAACGTCCACGATACACGTCTAACCCGGATTCGTGCCATATCCATCGTTCTGTGCGTCAGGGACTTGCACTAGAGATCGTGCCATCGACGTTCGCAGAGAACCTACCACTTTCCTCGTTCGAACATATCTACGAGTATCCTGTCGCCACTGCGACACAGAAGGCGGTGGATGTATATACGAGGCTCGTCGTACGTGTTCGCAGCTTGCTAGCGATACAGATGGACATTTCAACCTCGTCGACGTAGACCGAGAACCCGGACGATGCGCCTGATCTCGTCATCGGAGGTGAGCCCTCCTCGTATCGTATTCATCTTCTCTTCCTTTCTGACGTTGCATGCGAACAGCTGATACGGTCGTCTTTACTCACGCATTGCCATCTACCACCCTAGAGATGGAAATGGGGATCAGACAAGAGCTCCTTGAGAAGCCTACGTCCAAAGAGGACAACCTACGGATGCTCCAGGACCTCAATGGGAACGTGTGCGAGGTAGTTACTGGCATTTCACTCGGTGAGTCTCAGTCATAGGTAATATGTCGGAGGATGGTCGAAGACGACGGATGGATCTCTAGTTTACCCTATCCTCACTGCGCCGGGATATGCGATCAGGTGAGGTTATTTTTGTTTTCGGATGCTTCTGCACCTGTTCATCGCTCTCATGAATCAGGGAGATGGACGAACGGACGCTCGTCTACTTTGTGGACAACCCTCTGCACATCCTCGAACGATACGTCGAGAACGGAGAAGGAATAGACAGAGCAGGTGGCTTCGCAGTGCAGGTACGATTTACGCGACCCATTAATAAAATACCCCTCATGATGTTGCAATCACGCCCCGTACGTCGTGCTTGAAATCAACCAACTAACTGTCATTTATTAGGGCCTCGGAAGTGTGCTCATCCGGAAGATCGACGGGGACTACAACAACGTTGTTGGATTCCCTGGAACATCATTCTTTCACCTCCTAGATACGCTTGTAGAGGAAGAAGAGGACTTTATGCAGATATGAATCCACGGGCACAGTAGAATCAAATGATAGTTGTCGTTTAGTAGGTAGCAGCACAGCCATATGCTTACAAACAAGGTCAGCAGTGGGACCAAACTGGAGTCAGCGCTGGGCCATTCTCTTCATCTCACAGTTCGTTCACTCACCTGCTAACCCGTACACAGGACTTCACCAACTGCTAACTTTCGGTCTCGTATTCGCCGTGCTAGATGTCTGGATTCGCAGCCCTCATGGCGCTCAGCGCCTCGCAGACAAAGGAAGCACAGAGCGCTGTCCAAACAGCTCTCGACCAGCGTCAAAGAAACGAGGAGCTCAGACGCAAAAAACAAGAAGAAACCGAGCGGAAAGCTCGAGAACAAGAGGCCAAGCTCCGTCAGAAGCGATTCGAGGACGAGAGGAAGCAGTACGAGCTCGAGGCGAAGAAATTGGCAGAACAGGCTAGGCTGGAGGTAGAACAAGCACGGAAAGAGGAAGAAGCGAGGAATGCACTCCTATATGGTCCAAAGAAGGCGAAATCGCTGGCGCCGAGATGGCCTACGTCGAACTCGGGGATCAGGGATGAAGTGCGGAGAGGTCGGGTGGCGGCTGACGACGACGTCGATTCGAGATCCGGTTCACCTCCGATAGTATTGACGAGGGAGGAGAAAAGGCAGAAACGTGTGGAGGCCGAGATGCGCCGCATTTACCAGCTCAAACGTTCCTCGTCCACAGGGTACAGCAAAGCTGGCAGGCGACTCCCAGGAGGGGCCATCGATGCCACGTCAGCGCCCAACTCTGACTCGACGTCGTCTGCGCAATCCGTTAAAGCGCGTCTGACTGCGCTACCCAACACGCTGACGAAGCTCAACGTGAACAAACGGGACACGAGGACCATCGACGAAATTCTCCAGGACAGAGCCAAAGCGAAGAACGCCATTCTGGACGGTGACGATGCACGCGAATTCAATGATTGGTTTGGAAAGGCTAAGACCAAGAAAGAGTCTTCTACGCTCCCTAGCACGCAGTCTAGTGCCTCCCTTGCATCTGGGCCTTCGTCGGGTGAAAATTCACCAAGACCGTTGGGCACAAGTAAGTGCATTCTCGGCAATGTCTTTAGAGTCATTGTCCCAACTGCCATGCTGGATCACAGCCTCGATGAAATCGCAGGCTTCCACTTCCAAGGCGCCTTCGAGCTCTTCTGGAGCAAAGTCTTTGCAGTCTAAATTCACCTCGAACAAGTCGTCGTCATCGTCGACCTCTAAGCTCTCCTCCGCCAAGCCCGCACGCTCCAGGAGCCCAGCCCCATTGCAAGCCAGGTCGCAGCCTTCCAAGTCTGCGTCCGCGTCAGCAATCCCTCGAAATGGAGCGATGCAACCAAAGAAACGACCACGATCACCTTCGCTCTCACCCTCGCCACCTCCTCCAAAACGTCGCGCGGGCTCACAAGACGATGTGATCCGCTCCCAGATTTGGAAGATGTTTGGCAAAGACCGAACGTCGTATGTCGCGAGGGACGTCTTCAGCGATGATGAAGATATGGAAGCTGATGCGGACGATCTGATGAGAGAAGAAATGAGGAGGTTAGTCCGATTCCCCCGTCCACGCTCTCGCTTTCTTTCCTTTTCCCCCCTCCGTCTTATGACCTATGTGCTTATACCCACACCCCAGTGCCCGTCTTGCGAAACGCGAGGACGATCTTGCACTCCTAGACGAGAAACGCCACGAAGATGAGAAGCGCAGGCGAAAGCGCGAACGCGAGAGACAGGGCATGTGACCCTATACCCTCCCACCGAAATTCCAATGCCATTCCCATTCCCAATACCATTGATCACAACATGAACCAACGACCAACATCACTGACATCCAAATGTTTTGCTTTTTATTACCCGCTTCCTTTATACGTATCAACCCCCTCCCCCCCTCAGCTCACCTCTCTGTTTTCATATTGTTTTAATCTCGTGAAGAAACCTTTTTTTTTCTTTCTTTCACCTCAAGGTTTAACTCGATACCCAACTCGATCGACATTGACCCTCGTAGGCAGATGACATCCAGGGTTTCTTTTCTCTTGATTATATCTAGATGCGATTATAATCTGTTTGTCTGGATAGCGACCGCCCCCCCCCCCCCCCCACATCCATGTTCATATGTTTTACTACACCTGTATTCGGATCCTTTGCCACATATTAATGCCACATCCCATCATGCCTCTGCGTGTGAACAAGATTGTTTCGAAAGTATCATCGTTTGTAGTGCGTGACCATACGGAGAGAATGATGACATTGACAGCAGAATCTTGTTGTCTGAGCTGTCACTGTCAGTGTCAAACAAGAGAATAACGTGATTGTGTAAGCATATGGAGCGTAACTGTCATTTCCGACATCGTTCTCGAGAGAAGGACGCTTGAAATTGGGGAAACGAGGACCCAAGGATCTGCACGAAAAGGACGAAAAGCCACCCAGATGCACGGTAGGGACAACCAGAGCGTCATGGTCATTAATTTGCCTCCCACACCGTACCGCTAAGCTACGAGCCTTGAATTTCCCTTCCCGAGCCCGTGCGAGACTATACGCAGTCACTGTATCCATTCATGTAGCCTGAAAACAGACCAAGTTCATCTCTCGGCTTTGATAGATACAAATCAGGAAGAGCTACAAGAACCCAGACGGTCACGACGATGAAAGAAGCCGGCCCAACCGTGCCCTCAAACCTTCGTCCCTCCCTCAATCATCCTTTCTCGCAGACCTTGGCGGCGGCGGCGGCGTAACGCCTATTATCGGCGTAGGCGATACCGATCCAGGGAACGGCGAGGGTGGCAGCGGCACACCCGCCGGTCCCAATCCCGACGCATCCCCACTAACGTTCCCTAACATACTTGGCGTCCTCAGGTGTCCACCCATCATGCTAGGCGTCCTCGAATGTCCACCCATCATACTAGGCGTCCTCGAGTGACCACCCATCAAGCTAGGCGCGCGCGAATGTCCAAAGTTAGACCCACCCAACCCGAGACCAACGCCATTTCCAGGAGAAGGTATTGGAGGTACTGAGAACGTAGTTGACGTTGCAGACGCGGATGGCGGTGGGGGGAGAGCGGGGGACGTTGCGGAGAAGGGCGAAGGGGGGTAAGGGCTCTGTGGACCGAACGTGCCCGTTACGGGCGAACCTGAATATGGGGTTGAGGCACCCTCGACGACCCAACCGCTCCCCTGACGTATGACACGCCCGGTGTTGGCAGTGGAGCGTGCCCGGAGGTGACCACCTGCCCATTTGCGCTTGACGGATGTCGATTCTGCGGCAACGATTCCTGATGTGGAGTCAGCACCTGAGACGACTTCGAAGGTTTTGACCGTCAGGCGGAGGAAGTAAGAAGTGCAAGTGAATACACCGCCAATGACACCGACGCATCTATTCAGGTTGAATGACTGAGTGTCCGTGTCGAAAATTTTGAGATTTCGCCGTACCTGATCAAAAGCTGCACCAAAGTGGTCGTGCGTTGATGGATTGTGATCACCATCGGGTCCAATTCGAACTTGAAGAAGATGCCGGGAGTGCCATTGTCATTCAGTTTGCGAGTATAGTGAGTAACACTGTATTGGTTCGTGTCGAGAGGCGAGGACCGAGGCGCAACGTAAGTTGTAGGCACCACGTGAAGGTAGTATTGGTATGCCATGAATGCTACCACACCACAATCATCAGTACTTGAATGTGTTAATACAATAAGCGGTTGGCACATACGGTCCCGGGCGAGCTCGAATGAGTAATCGAGTGGCTGAGAGATGTCAGGGAAATAAGGCCCGAACGAAAACTCGGTTATGACATGCGAAAGATTCAGTTCTATGCAAATATGATTGAGCATCGGCGAGTGACGTCATGGCATACCAACATACTGTCGTGTGGCACGTGGACATTGCTGGCGTATCCATGTCCGAGAGCCGTAACGTGCAAGTTGGCTAAGGGAGGGGGTTAGGTCTGAAAGAACGTGCATGTATGCGCATATACTCACCTGTTAGCTTCTTTACGCCAAGGGTACCGTAAATTCGGCATGCGTCGCCGTTTGGCTGATGGTTGTACGTTGGTCTGTAGTCAGGTTCTGCACGCTTGAAGAACGAGAAGAATCCTCGTGAATTTCTTGACTGAGCGATTGCCTGGCGAGCAGACAAGGCGTTGGCGTGTTCTCTACAACGCACATTCGAAAGTATCACGTGAGTCACGGTTAGGTCAGTGTATGCAGGACGGGATGACACCAACTTCAGGGTGGTAGCTTGTCCAATGTCAAAGGTAGTCTAGAATGACCGATTAGATGCGACAGAAGTAGGAAAAACGTAAGGACGTTACCCCGTCACGACGGAATCCTTTGCTAAGGTACATGCGATCGCCAACGACGTCACGCAAGTCCACACTGAGGTCTAAGTTGCGGAGGGGTGAATTCAGTGACAGAGCAATGATCGCTACGGTACTTGCATTGACACGGGGTGTTGACGACCATGTCGACGTTGATATTCATATAACTTGCTGATTGGGTATCGACGCTGAACTCGTAATCGGGCCAACCCCAGATATACTCCCCGAGATCGTTTAGGACAAGAAGAAAAGCGATAAAAATGATGAAAAGAGTGAGGAAACCGCGAGATTCTGAACGAGACTTGTAAGTGGAGGGTAGCTTGGGGAATGCATCAAATTGTGCGAGCGGCATGGGCATGGCTTCATCGAGCTGGTCGAGCAGCGGTTTATCCATTTCCTGTCCCGCAGACATTGCTGAGCGCTGTTGAACCCAGTGAGCAAGCTGGGAGTAATGTCGACTCGTTGCCAGTCCCGACGCTGGTGTAAACTGGTTTGTATCACACTTTGCAGCTTCTCGGGATACGTGTCAGTATGACCCCAGAGACTCCCCCACATTTATTACGCAATATCCACCAGTAATCCTCACTAAATTTCGTCGTCGTCGGCCACGATGAGCACAGAACAAGACGCTATCGATCTCACGACCTCACCCAACGCGTCCCTTCCACTACCAGCACCATCTACATCCCGCAATCAACCTCCAAGGTCAGCGACCACGTCAAGAGCATCTTCACGCCATTGCAAGAGTCGTACCTTGTCCCCATCCCATCCCCTTGATCATGATGAGGACGATCCTTATGCTCCATGTCACTCCGATCGTCACAGACAGAAACGAAGCAGGGTAGACTTTCAGTCCGATGAGGAAGAGGATGCGGGTTCCGAAGAAGATCAACTAGCAAGCCTGAGCGGGCGTCAGTCTGCAGAGTGGCAGTCTCCACCTCCAGATACCGCAGAATCCAGCTTAGCCCAGATCTCCAGTCAGGCTGGAAGCCACTTCACCCAACTTTCAACATGGGACATCCCCCCAGACATAGCTTCGGGAGGCTCTCCGGAGAATGAACGCGAGAAATCCGCCCAGGTATCTCCGGATTCGGCTCTCGTTCCCCCACAAGCATCCTCGTCGTCCAATTTAACTGCTCACCCCGAGCTTTCCGATGAGGATGAACCAATGATTGTTATCCCGACGGTAGACGGGATTTCTTCCGGTGATCCGCCAATTGTCCTCAGTGACGATGAACCGGTATCTCCTTCTCGCCTCGCTTCCTCGAGTACAACCAAGATCATGATGAATACAACCCCTATACCTGAACCTCTTGCCGCATATACCTGTCCCATTTGCTTCTCCCCTCCGACAAATGCGACCTTGACGCCCTGTGGGCATATATGCTGTGGGCAGTGCCTCTTCACAGCTGTCAAGTCGAATATAAGGAGGAATATGGTCATTGCTATGGATGGGGCACCTCCGGCTAGGTAAGTGCATGCATATAACCCAGCTCTCGTTTTACTGATGGCTTCGTTTGGACATTTACTGCTGATCTAGATGTCCGGTGTGTCGCGCAGAGATACCAGGATGGGATGGGCATGGTGGAGGTGTGGTTGGGCTGAAAATGCAAGTTCTGTATTCGTTATGATCCCATTGGTTCCACAAGCATTGTACCTGCCTGCTAGTTGTCGTGGATGTTCAAACGGTTTGTTTGTGCATATTAGGATCACAAGTCGCCGACTTCCTAATTGGGCATGTCCCCGAACTGATGCGTTAGTCATGTGAATGCTGGCAAAGAAGCACCGGCTCGGGTCAGAGATAGACCGTGACGGACTGCCGGTCTCCCCCACTTCACTTCTTCGCTTCCATGTCCGTCCAGTCAAAGTCCGCAAAGCCAGTACAACAGCTAACACCGTTCAGTGCAGCGTTGGCTGGCGCTTTGGGTGCTTGCTTCAGTAATGCGTGAGTTCGTCTATGAGTTCCAGCGCTTCACGGGATGCTGATAGGATCGATCTTGGTCGGGTATCTTAGCGTGGTATACCCGTTGGATGTGTACGTCCAAGTCTTGCAGGAACGTCCGTACTGACCTGAGGGGCTGACGTTCGCTCATAGTGCCAAAACACGGATACAAGCAACCTCGTCAACTGTCAAGGGAAAACGCAAGGACGAGTTGAGCATGCTATCCGTCCTTCTCGAGATCTTCAAGACAGAAGGTATCTTGGGCTGGTACCGCGGATTCGCAGCGACGATGCTCAACACCTTCTCCATGCGTATGTCCCCCCGTCCCCTCAATTCCACCTATCCTTACGCCCGAGCCGCGTCAGATTGACTTACCTGTCCCTTTCGTCCTTAGAATACGCGTACTTTTTCTTCTACTCTTTCCTCCGCACGTCATATATCAAACGACTCGCCGCTCGATCGCCCGCTACTTCCAAAGCACCCGTCCTCTCCACTGCTGCTGAGCTCTCCCTCGGTGCTCTCGCTGGTGGCCTCTCCCAAATTTTCACGATCCCCGTTTCCGTCATCGCTACTCGACAACAAGTAGGCAGTTCTCTCCACGCGAACCAAGCATCTGAGAACGGAAATGGAACCGCACGTGCCAGTGATAGCGACTCGTTTTTGGCAGTTGCGCAAGACATCATCCGCGAGGATGGCGTTACGGGTCTTTGGTTAGGTATCAAACCCGGAATGGTCCTCACCGTGAATCCAGCGATCACATACGGCGTGTACGAGAGATTGAAGAGTGTCCTTCTCCTCGCCAGAGCTGCAGCTGGTGCGGCTGAAAAGCTTACCCCTGGTCTGACCTTCCTGCTCGGCGCTTTCAGCAAAACTCTTGCGACCATCGTGAGTTACCCATTCCCATTTTGCGACACCCCACCCAGTGAGATCTGACCGTGTCCGTGTGTTGCGGTTAGGTGACTTACCCATACATTATGGCCAAAGTGAGGATCCAGGCGCGCACGGCTGACGCGACGGAAGAAAACACAGACGGTCTCCCACAATTCTCAGGGAAACCTGTCAACCCGAAACAAACAGGGGCAGTATCCCTCCTCACGCGTGTACTCCGAACGGAAGGCTTCGTTGGATGGTATCAGGTACGATTTGATCCTCTCTATCCCCATCCCCATCCCCATTCCCATTCCCATTCCCACTCCCATTCCCATTCCCATTTTTCCAATTTTCCATATTTCCATTCTCCCTGACATCACCCCCACTCAGGGGATGTCTGCCCAAATCATCAAAGCTGTGCTCTCTCAAGCACTGTTGTTCGTATCCAAAGAACAGTTCGAGAAATGGGCTTTAGCATTGACGATCCTGTTCGCAAAGTTGGGGTCCCCGTCTTCATGATGAATATCCGGCAATTGGTGGGTGATGCATTCATGAAACGAGCCGTCCCATTTTTCTGTTGTACGGTGCTTGTCTCGATGCCAGACTTAGATATACAGATGGAAATGGAAACGTCGATTGGGTCGCACGATGGCACAGCCCTCGTGTTGCCATGGCTTGTCTGACAGCCTGGCAACCATGAATCTGCTCACAAGACCCTAGGGAGTCCAAAAAAGTTCAAGCATCATCAAGGAATTGTCAAAAATTGCTACACATTCAACACATCCTGAAAATAACCGGAAAATGATGGTTTTTCCCATCTTATACCGTGTGGAGGTTTTTCCATTTGCTCACTGTTTGAGCGGGGGCCGGGCTTCCTTCATATCTGAAAATCTGACTGGTGCATCTTGAACTAGTCCATACATGGTGCAGAGTATTGGGGCCACATGAAAAATAGCCACGTCATGCTGCGAGGAGCTTTTGAGCACACTTACCCATGTTTTGAGCGGGCGACGTTCAGATGAAACGTTCAGACGTCGTACGTCGATAACTGATTTCAACGGTTCATGCCTGGGCGTGCCCCTCCTCGGGTCTTCGAATTGTCTTCGAATGATCCCATCGGTAACGTTTATTTCGTTTGCGTCGTTCGTGCTATCGTTTGACGTGATCTTATCAGGGTTTGGTACATACATCATTTGACTACCGCGGCAGGCAACTGTGGCATCTGCATCCGCACCCGTAGATCAAGGGTATGGCTTGGTATGGCCCTACATGACATGAGACATCCCATGATCACGACAGTGAGGTTGAAAAGGCTATATGCTGCTATATGACATGTTCGAAACAAGATTTATGTGGCATCCACATCGGTGGTTGTAAGTCAAAGATCCGTATGGCGCCCGACGTCATTGCCCATCAGCAGTCAATATTCTAGATAAGACGGTACATGGAGTCTCAAAACGAACTTTGTTGCGTCCGCCCACCCGACGGGGAGGTCGAGGAGATGAGGATTACGGACTGGTATGGGCCATGTGGGCCGTGGCATCATCTTGGAGCATCAAGCTTCAAGCATCAAGACGCTATATTTAATGCCCGGATCGGTGAACCACGAAAGGGGCTATAAATCAGCACGATCAGTGGGGGAATTAGATCCAGTCGTTCGCAAATGTAGCCGGCTGACCCTCTTTTTTTTGAAGGGGCGATGAACTCAGGAACACGGTTTCCGATATAGAACTTGGGGAACGTGTGCATTGGAAGAGGACCAGGTCCAAGAGGTCTCTATTCGCTCTGACCATACTCGGGCGATGGAGAGGAAGAAAAAGGGTAAGTAATTCAAGATCACAGGCACACATGCCCTTTTCGGGTACTTAATATTGCACTCCCTCATCCTCCGAAAATACTGACTGCTCGGATTGGTCACTCGTTCACTCTAGCGTGATTTTCAGGATCAAACTTAAACAAAACCCCTTGTCAACAACTGACAGTGTACATGTGCGTCCTCCAGTTTTGTATAATCGTTTGGGTGTCAGGCACCTTGATACTCGTCCGTTCAAAGGATCCCATGCATAAAAGGCGGCTTTTTCGTTCCAAACATACCCCAGCCCACCCACTTAGGCACTCTTCTTACACGGGTACTTGAAACGATGCAGTTCTCCCGTCTATTCTTTATCGTCGCCGCGGCCACCGCAGTGCTCGCCGCCCCTGTCGTGAGTGACCGTTTGCACTCCGGTTCACTGATCGGCTCGTCAGGGGATGGGACTAATTCGGATCTATAGGACCCCCCAGTGCAACGCGCTGCAGTTGAGGAGCGAGGTGTAAGTTATTTTTTTTCTTTCAGTTGTCCTCGTATGTTCATGCTATTCTAGCCCCCCGACTGGAAGCGTGGCGTACGTTGTTTCCCTCTTTCGCTGGTTCTTTGTGCTCATGCCATTGTAGTCCCCCGACTGGAAGAGAAGCGCTGAAGTTGAGGAGCGAAGCGTAAGTTATTTTTCTCTGTCAGTTGCCCGCGTGTGTTCATGCTATTCTAGCCCCCCGACTGGAAGCGTGGCGTACGTTGTTACTCTCTTTCGCTGGTTCTGTGTGTTCATGCCATTCTAGCCCCCCGACTGGAAGAGAAGCGCTGAAGTTGAGCGAAGCGTAAGTCCTTTTTCTCTATCAGTTGTCCGCGTGTGTTCATGCTATTCTAGCCCCCCGACTGGAAGCGTGGCGTACGTTGTTTCCCTCTTTCGCTGGTTCTTTGTGTTCATGCCATTGTAGCCCCCCGACTGGAAGCGAAGCGATGAAGTTGAGGAGCGAAGCGTAAGTCCTTTTTCTCTATCAGTTGTTCTCGTGTGTTCATGCTATTCTAGCCCCCCGACTGGAAGCGTGGCGTACGTTGTTACTCTCTTTCGCCGATTCTGTGTATTCATGCCATTGTAGTCCCCCGACTGGAGGCGAAGTGCTGAAGTTGAGGAGCGAGGCGTAAGTTATTTTTGTCTTTCAGTTGTCCTCATGTGTTCATGCCATTCTTGTAGTCTCCCGACTGGAAGCGTAGCGTACGTTCTTGACCGTTTTCAGCCGTAGAATTCGGCATGCTCATGCTATTCTTTAGCCCCCTGACTGGTAAATTGAAATCCAGTGAAATAAACGGAACTCCTCGTAAACATTATGTTCGTTCTATGTATTTCTTATCGTGAGGCTTATCATCCTTCTATTCTTGCTCGCCCTCACCGAGCCATCGCACATTGATTTATTTTCGATACTATTGACTTCGGAAAAAGTAACATTGTACCATTTATGCTTTTTCTTGATTATTCGATATCCAGAAATTTTTGTGTTGTGTCGGGGGGTCGGCCACGACAGGGACGAACCGACTACGTTTTTCGATACAGTTTGTATGACGACTTATGACGACCCCAATCAAGTTACCATAACGCGGTTGCTTTTTTCAACCTCTCTTTTACATAAATATACATTTCCAATGGTCACGATTTGCATGCATTAGTGACGTCGTTGATGGGAGGTGATCGCCAGGGATGTACTGCTGTCAGTTTCCATGTGGTCTACTGACAGATCGATTGATGGCTCTAAGTATCTCGCTTGCTGTCAAGAATCAAGATCATATGGATCTTGTTGTTACAATTGGCCCCTGTTGACGTGACCAAGGTACATTCGCAGCCGTTTTGGTCGCTTCCCGGAAGCTTCCCGCGACAAAGGAAGCACAAGGTTCGGGTGTCAGCCTGACCGGTTCCTAGAACGTCTGGTTCGAGACTACTTAGGCCTCCCTCATTCGTAGCCGGCCATGTCGGACCGCGTTAACACGACTTTCAGAATCGGGACAAACACAAGAAGAGTGCTCAGAGTTCCTGGCAGTGGAAACATGACAGGAGGCAAAAACGTCTCATGGGGTGCGCCAGGCGGTACAGCATGACTACAGCTGTACAAAGGGGGTATGAAAGGACCGGTGGTATACGAGTCAAGATGACGATGCGATCAAATGCGAGAAACGTATAAAAAAAGATTCAGAAATCAAAGGAGTGAAGCTGTGCACATTGCACGGTGGGTTCGTGTTGGTAAAACGTTGTGTGTGAGGGGACATGATCAAAGACGTGACATGAAAACGTTTCTCGGAAAAATCAGAAAGGGGTGAGGGAGTTATGTGCACGAGTGAGAGTTATGTGCATGAGTGGGTTACAGTAACAGATGTGAGACCAGTTAAATAGTATGAGACACGAAGAGCTCGAAGAAATTATATGTAGACCTTTGAGTGAGAGTCCCATTTTGGACGGTTTTCAAAGAGATATTAGACACGAGAAATTCGAAGGGATAGAATATGAATATGAGATACTGTTACCCGGGGGTGGTGAGAATGCAATACAGTGCGAGTGCAGACAACATTCGTGCCGTCGTATAAATATACTCGTGCATTGCCATCGCTTTGCGTCGTCGAACGTGTGCATGAAGTGGGAATTGCGATTGTGCGGGGTATCCAGTGGCTAAGCCCCACAAGCGACCACCAACATAGTGTCGCACCCTAAGCCCCACCCCGCAGACTGGGCAGTATCATCACCCATCGTGACATCATCGTCCTCGAACGATGAGACAATCCGTTCCAGCTCGCGAGTGGCAGAGAGAATCACGATTGCGAGGCGCGGCCCCATGCAGAGCATCTTCTCACCCTCTGGGGAGCTACGCAGATGGCCTTTAAGAGCCAAGCGGTAAAGATCCGGCTCAGGCTTGGAGCGTGGAAAGGCTGCCCGAGGCGGAAGCAATTTTTGCATCGGAGAGAGGGGTGAGGTAGTGCGAATGTGAGGCACTGCGGAATGCAATGAAGGCGTGGGTGGCACGCGGGCTGCACGCTTGGGGAGAGATGCTCGCGGCTGTGCCGGGGCAATGGTAAACTCGGCACGCTTCCGACCCAGTTTGATTCGCTGCTCCTTGTAATGAGGGAGCACGCGGTTCAAGGGGGTGACACGAGAGGGCGAAGAGGTCATGTGGAGGAAGGAAGTACCTTCCAAGTGGCTTTCGTCGTTATAGTCAGACAGAGAGAGAAAAGAGTCGGTACGGTGAAGCATCGTTCGGGAAGTCTTTCGGGGTAAGGGTTCGGAAAACGTCGAATTGCGCTTGCGGGAGGTTGAAGAAAGAGCAGGGGTGACGACAGAGTGCGAAGGCATAAGTAGCGTGGAAAGAATGTGAAACCCGGGAGAACAGGACAAAGGGATTGATATCCAGTGGCAGAAACAAAAGCAGTGCCTACCTTGGGACAACGCACCTCTATAAACACGAGGGCAGATTGGATCGGGCACGATGACTCATCAAGGTGATCAGGTTGTATGCCCATACTCTGTGATTCGTTCCCACAGATTCACAGCTCTTTCATTGCGGAATGTCATGGAGCGCAGCGAAATGTAAATGACTCACAATAAATTGCTTCTGAGGATAGGAAGCCGTGAATGCACAGCTTTATGTCCATAAACGAGGATTTGATTGAGACCATTTCTAGACAAGAGGTGTGGCGTTTGCTTCCGAAACTACATTTTTTGTCCGAGGAATGGAGAGACAGAAGACCATCCACTCAGAAGCCATTGATGCTGACCCAAAGGATTGATGGTACCTCCCACATTATGGAATTGATGACGATATCGCAGCGAAAGAAGCAATGGGAGCCGCCGGGGAGATGTCGTGGAGAGTCGAACCTGAGGCCCAGTGTTTTCGTGTCATATCTGGACAAGCTAGCGACTACTTTTGTCTAGCCGCGAGGCGTTAGTATCGTTTTTGCTGTTTATAACAGGTCGTCGGTTCCGTTCCATCAACGTCGCTTTGGGGTGGGCCAGGGCAGAGACAGAAAATGAGCGTGGAGAGGCTGTGAAAGATCTTGGACTTCTACACTTGGAATGAAGAATAATAATACTTGTGTTCAGTCCAACTTCATCAGCAAAGAAGAAGACAAAACCTGGTAAACCAAACCAACCTTTTCTTGTGCAAGTCACATGACCCCTTTCTGGTTACCATATTAATTATTATTGTTAAGGCATGTTGGATTGCACCACGACTGGCGGGAAATCGATGGTTTGATTCTGCCAGGATAGGTTCGTTGACGAACTTATGGAGACCAACAATCACTTTTTTAGCAGGTGGAGCACTGGTTGACAGGTTGTTACGCGAAAGATCGAATTTACGCCCATTTCCATATGCATTGAAACTTGAAGGTTTGAGGAAGTGCCAGCTATCGCTCATCAGTTGGGGCGAGATAAGCCTTTGATCACTTTCTCCATCTTCCAGTCCAACCAACTTGTAGCAGTAAAACATGTATCTTCTACCGAGAGAGCAAGACAAGCTCTTGCTCCATCAGGTACTTCTAATTGTCATGTCGAAGCTCGCTGATGTGTACAAGTTCTTCCAACTTAAAGGCGGGCTTCCTCGCTCAGAAGCGTCTTGCTCGGGGAGTAAAACTCAACATCAATGAGGCCACGGCATTGATTGCGTCTCAGCTCCAGGAGTTTATGCGCGACGTTCAAAGTTCCAATGAGGATGAGCAGTGGGTTCCAAAGTTGCAAAGCATGGGGAAGAAGCTATTGGGACGAAAACACGTGCTTGAGGGTGTAGCTCCCAGACTTCGTGAAATCCAAGTTGAGGGCACCTTACCCGACGGGTTCGTGTTCGGTTTTTGGGCCTTGATTAGAGCTGATATGATCGTGGAATCTTGTACCGCAGTGTCTTCTTAGTAACAGTAGAGGATCCGATATGCACGGACGATGGCGACATCGCGGCTGCGTTATACGGCTCGTTCTTGCCCACCCCTCTGCCTGAGGCCTTCCCATCACCGATCGTGATCCCTCAGATTGTCCTCAAGATTCCAGGTGAAATCGTCCCAGGTGGAGGCAATATCGTTCTCAATCCCGGTCGAGAACGAATCAAGATCAAGGTCTGTAACAATGGTGATCGTGGCATCCAAGTAAGTCTACATATCTAAATACCACGCTAAGATGCTAATCTGCCCAGGTTGGTTCACACTATCCTTTCGCCGACGTTAACGAGTGCCTGGTGTTCGATCGGTGCATAGCTGCGGGGAAACGTCTCGACATCGCTTCTGGAACGTCCAAGCGATTTGAACCTGGTGAACCAGAAACGGAAGTAACTCTCGTTCCTGTCGCGGGCAAAAAAGTCGTCAAGGGTGGAAACGGCCTCACTGAATTCATTTTATCCAAAATGGCGGCGGGCATTTCCGATGATATCTTCCGAGGGTTCGGTCATGTGCCACAGCCCGATGCTCCCTTATCCAGTGATCAGCATACCCTGACTCGTGCAGACTATATATCCAAGTTTGGACCGACAGTTGGGGATCGTATTCGTCTCGGAGACACAGACCTTTGGATCAAGATCGAAAGTGATGCGGTAAGTTACATCAGTTATTTTATCACGCCCACGGCGTCTGATCTTTTACAGGCTGAGGATTACTATGGCGACGAAGTCAAATTTGGAGGTGGTGAGTCGCATCTTTGGCGTGATCCGTTCATTCCATTATCCAATATCCAGGAAAGACAATCCGCGATGGTATGGGTCAAGCTTGTGGACGTAGCTCTTGCGATACAGTCGACCTCGTCATCACAAATGCTGTGATCGTGGACTGGAGCGGTATCTACAAGGTAACACAGCTTCCATGCCTCTCTCCTCTGCCTGATGGCATTCCAGGCAGACATTGGTATCAAAGACGGCATCATTGAGGCCATCGGAAAAGCCGGAAATCCAGACATCATGGATGGTGTTCACCCCAAACTGATCATCGGCGGGTCAACCGAGGTCATCGCTGGAGAGAAATTGATCGTCACAGCTGGAGCCATAGACGTGCACGTTCATTACATTTGTCCACAACAGGTCAATGAGGCCCTTGCTGTCGGCACGACCACGATGATCGGAGGTGGGACTGGTGGTCCCAGTGCTGGGACGAACGCGACGACGTGTACGCCCAGCCCGTTCTATATCGAGACAATGTTGGCTGCTACGGACGGCGTCCCTATGAACTTTGCTTTCACTGGGAAGGGAAGTGATTCCGGACGTCCAGCTCTGGAAGAGGTTGTCAAGGCAGGTGCAGCTGGGCTCAAGCTACACGAAGATTGGGGCTGTACACCAACCGCAATTACCAACTGTCTCGACGTCGCAGATGATTATGATGTCCAGGTCAACATTCACACCGACAGTCTTAACGAGAGTGGTTTCGTTCAAAGTATGGTCGACGTTCTCAACGTTTTTTCATATTTGATGATACTCACCCATTCCTAGACACGATCAAGGCTTTCGGTGATCGCACCATCCATACCTACCACACAGAAGGAGCTGGTGCGCGCATCTGTATTTCTCAACTTTGTTTCCGTTGAACTCGAATTTCATCAGGCGGTGGGCACGCTCCGGACATCATCGTGGTTTGTCAACTCGAGAACGTCCTCCCATCCTCCACCAACCCAACTCGACCCCTTTCAGTGAACACGATCGACGAGCATTTCGACGTACGCCCGAGTTCTTCATAATTATCGCTATTTTCTGATCGTCACATACCCCAGATGCTCGTTGCTTGTCACCATCTCGACAAAAACATCTCCGAGGACGTCGCTTTTGCAAACTCCCGCATCCGAAAGGAGACCGTGGCCGCAGAAGATGTTCTCCATGACACAGGAGCACTTTCGATGATCAGCTCTGATTCACAGGCGATGGGACGTGTTGGAGAAGTCATATCAAGGACCTGGCGAACTGCGGACAAGCTCAAAGGGGCTAGGGGTCCGCTCACGGAACTCAAAGATACACCTGAATGTGATAATGGCCGCGTGAGGCGATACATTGCCAAATATACCATCAATCCGTGGGTACTAGTCTCTTTGCATTGCCTCCCCTTCGATCGCGAACTTTTTCTGATGGATCGAACGCGTTCTTCTTACAGGGCGATCACGCATGGTATTAGCAAATATGTTGGCTCGGTCGAAGAAGGCAAGCTCGCTGATCTCGTACTCTGGAAACCCGAAAACTTTGGTGCCAAACCTGAGATGATTCTCAAATCAGGCGTCATCGTATGGGCCCAGGTGAGTAGATTAATTAGAACACTACGACCGGTCTGACTTTCACTCCCACGAACGCGAACGCCTAATAAATAATTAGGTCGGTGAAGCCAACGCATCCATATCGACCGTCCAACCTGCGTACGGTCGTCCAATGTGGGGCTCCTACCCTGCAGCGGCAGCACGCAACTCTATGGCGTTCGTCTCGCAGATATCGATCGACAATGGCAAGATCGAGTCTTACAAACTCTCTAAACGTGTCAGACCAGTGGTCGGCTGCCGAAAGGTGACGAAGAAGGACATGAAGTTGAACGATTCGCTACCCAAGCTCGCTGTCGATCCTGAGGCGTTTGACGTGTATGTGGATGGCGTCTTGGCAGACATCGGGGTGGCGACGAGCGTTCCCCTCGCGAGGGGGTACAACTTCTTCTGAAGTGCGAATCAAATCATGCACACAAGCACTGTCACTCATCTCAGAAGAGTGAGAGATTTGAGACCGATTGGTCCATTGTACTACTATGTTTTTGACTATGATACTCTGTGTCCTTGTACGATTGTAGGTATAGTTGAAGAAGAAGCAGACAGCATATGAACCCGATAAAAAAAAGGTACTACATTTGTTTGACCAAAACGATATGAACAGCATAAAGATAGCCTACAAGAAAAAGCAATAAGACGCCCACTTCGTCTTGGGTCTATCGATACAAGTGACTTGGGTTACTTTGGATGGATTGGGGGGGAAAGAATTTGGCTTGACCGTCTGTACTATTTTAACAAACGCTCACTTCGCGAAAAAGAGTGGCAGACTCGTTGGTGAGGAAATCTTCGTCGGGGATCTCGGGGTAATCGTCGTTCCCGTCGTCAAAGTCATGGAGGTCCTTCAGACGAGGCGTAGCTGGAGTGCTCCTCCCATTGACGACGGCGCAGATCGAACCAGTGCGAGAGAAGGGAAGAGGTCCTGTAGATGTGGCTGCAGCTATCTCGTCCCACAACGTCTTCTCTTCCTCGTCAACTCCGAACACGAACGCATCTCTCTCACAGCCAGAGAGAACGATTCGGTCCTCTAGGACAGGCTTCATTGCCCGCGAAGGGAAGGCGTGGTTCGCATGACGTAGAACGTGGAACTGCTGCTGGCGAAAACGAAACGCCAACAATCGTTTCCTAACCGTGTCTTGTCTGCACTCTTGACAATGAACGCAGGTGACGTCGAAGTTGAGTGGCTGGTAATTGTCACAAAGCCTACAAAGAACACGGGAAAGACGTACGATGAGATTCAGTGGGATTACGGTGGCGTTGCGGGGGTGGCAGAGAATGGGGATATGACACGTACGTTCGCGTTCGCCTCGGGGGACACTTGGAGTACCGGGGCGAAGGGTTGTTTAACAGGGACGGCATGCGCAGTTGATACATTGGATCGGTGGTCATAGAGAAAGCCGGGGATAGCGTACGTAGAGGGCTCAGTGGAGATATAACTTTGGTCGCATACTTGTTCCGAGCAGCTTGACGCAGCAAGCGCTCGAAATCTTCCCTTGACACTTTGATATGACCAGTGGACGATTCCACCGGCTTTTCGGGTGACTTTCCATCCGAACACGGTAGAAAGTTCTTCCATTTTGCCTGCAATCTGGGTGAAATGAGTGAGGTGCACCAAGGGTGTGGGGAAGGATCGTTGGAGTCTAGTGTGTACGCGGGAGTTGGTTTTGGGCTTCGAGGTTGTGAATCGAGTGGTATCATGGACACTACCCTACTCCGTTCCGCTCCTATGGGCGGTACTGATTTCATTTGTTCTGATGCCAATAAAGGCTGTGTTCCGGGAGCCAGTGACAGAGATACCGAACGATGTGAAATGAGATTACGATCGGAGTCACTTCGTCTTAGCGCGGGACGGCAAGGTGGAAGACCGGGTGGAGTGAGAGGTGTGGAGTACGTTGGTGAACTAGCAGCGCTCGCAATCACATGCGCTGTCGCGGTGGATTCCGAATCTGATCGCCACAGATCCCCAGGTGGTCGACGGACGGATGGCATGGAGCTAGTGCGTGACCTGATGGGTTGGAGAACATTGTCAGATTTCCATCCAATTGTTCGCGGAGTTTTTGCCATGGCTGTCGTGGGTTGTACCTCTAAAGAATCCAAAGAGCACCAGGTTGAAGTAGGTTCGGAGAGCGTGGCACGTGACTCGTTCCGTTCCTCGGGGCTATGCAAAGAACCACTCGGCGATGCACGTTGGCCCGCATGGCTACCGTGCGATGAGCCGTCGGTAGGTGGCATCGATATTGGGGGTGGCCATGAGCAGACAGAAGCACCGGGGGTGGCACTACTTGGCTTCCCGTTTGACCTCGAACTCACGGGTAGACCCGGCTTCAACCGGAGATCGGGGAGCGCGGACGGGGTGACGAGTAATTGATGGGACGAACTCGAGACGGCGTGCACAAGATTCCGGCTGCGCCCATTCTCCAAGTCCGATACAGACAGCGGATCTATTGAAGACCACAGAAGTTCTAGCCACAGTCTCGGTCGACCGTGATGCACTGCAACTCACCCAATGGCGCTCGTCTTGGGGGCTGCGCATCCGGATGTACATGGCGACGTTTGACCTCGAGCTTTGACAAGTGATCCTCGTCGTGCTGTGCAAAGGATCTTTTCGGAGAAAGTGCCGGATTTTCATTCTCGATGTGTGGCTTGTCCGAGGGGGAGCGTACAGCTGAAAGAGTTGGAGATGGAGGAGGAGAGATCATTTAGAATACAGAAAGAAAGATTATTGAGAGTGGAGTACAAGCTTGAAGGTGGTTGATGAGATTGTCGTCTACTATAAGTACGTGAATAATGTGGGTCCTTTTGCACTGCTTGTCCCATGCGGAACGGAAGTTGTCGTCCGACCGGGTCTGTCATGTCAACTGTACATCCGACAGCCAATGGGACATAAAGTCGCCATTCTGGGCCGTTCTTGACCACAATAAAGCGAACAGCAGTATCGAAGCAAACCAGAGCTCAAAGCGTACGACCTATCGTTGGTAGCGCGGAGAAATACAACCACCTTTACCAGAAATTGACAAGAAAGGACAACAAAGCGTCCCTGATCGGGCTGGTGATCCACACGGTCCACAGGAAATTCGATGGCATTGTATCGTAAGTACAATAGTTATCGCTACAAAGGAGTGTGGCACATACAGCAATACAGAAGAATGAGTGGAAAGGAAATGGTTTGGGTCGCGAAGTTGGGCGTAAGGTAACTATGCTGTCAATTCGAAGGTCCTTCAGAACTCAAGGTACGAGTGGAGTTCGTCAATTGGGTGACCAACTCCACCACTTGAATCCACGACTGTGAGTTCCATCGAACTCCAATGGACGGGGAATTCTTGCGCTGCTGAGGAGAGTTGATCAAGAGAATGGTGCCTGTGTAGAAGCGGAGAGTCTGGTCGCTCCAGCGGACCGTGGTCGTCGGGCACGGGAGTAATGAACTTGAACGGTAAGCTTCCCTGTGAGTTGGCACGCCAGGAAGGATCGACAGTGAAGTAAATGGCATTGCTATCCATCTCCTCTAGCTCTTCGAGGGTGACTGACTTCCTAGCCGCTTCGGAAGACAGCTTATTTGCAACATCACCTTCCTTTGCCCCAAGAGTAGGTGCGATGGGTTTGGCTGCGATCACTTCTTTGACCGGCGAGTCCTCAGGCTGACCAAGATTTGGGGTGGACTTGGTGTACTTGAGCTTTTTCTTCAACTGTTCTTGCGCCTTCACGCGAAGAACTTCGAGTGCACTACGTATGTCTTTCTCGGTCTCTGGCGTTTCAAATTGGGGTCTAAAGATAGCCTGATGAGACCATGCGCTTAGAAGACAGGAATGGCTTTACCTCGCACTGAGAATCCCCCAGCGCTTCCGCGTCCCTGTGCTTGATAAGGTGGCACTCTTTACGGACAGACTCGCAGAAGGCGAGGCCGTTGGAATGTATTTGGGATCCGGAACAGAAATCGGGTCCGGGACTTTGAACGTCCTCGACCCCTGACCCCGCCCGCCCTGCCGGTGCGCACGCTACCGAACGATTAGCGAACTGCCGTGGATAGAGATACATGGCGCTCACTGCACTGAGGGCGGCACCATTCCAGATATCATGCAGCCGATCCATCTCACCACTTGAGAGTGAGTTCTCGACGGTTATGGAAGGAAGCGCTTTGTTCGTGTTCCAAGGTGGTTGACGCTGTGGTGACATCGACGGCCACTGAACATTGTACTCTCTTGCAGTGGCATAACTATCAGTGTCGACAGGGATCACTGGGAGTGCCTTGCTGCCCCTTCGAGCTGAGCTGATAACCGACATGATGCAAGGTTCGAAGCACGCAACGTACAATATGGGGAATGGTGCAGGGGATAACTATGAGGTGATACACTCTCAATTTGCGTGGATCTATCGTTTATAACATGATTGTGGACCAACAACCAATGCTAGTTCTGCTTAATCGAGTGTGGACCCACCATCAAAGCGTGAGTGGAATCTTCTTGCTTTGTCTAACAAAGACGCGTCGATTGAGCTGATCACGTGCTGCTGAAATCAAAACCCGGGCCGACGTCCACAACTAGGTCGTAATCAGTCCGGTTATTGATCCGTCTCAGGAGCCGAACTCGTCTTGGAGATTGAGTGTGACTACTCATGGGACGCCTCCAGACAGCACAGGACAGCACTCACCCCAAGGGAGACAGGTATAGAAGTCGTGTGGCTGCCATGGCCACTCATCTTATCGTGAGAATCGGTGTAAAGACCTCCCGCGCGCCGTCACTATGTATGTCGGCCGTGGTGCTTCCCTCTTACCAATGTTCAAATCAAAATGTAATCGGCAAGCTCTGTCAATCGTAATGCCGTATACAAAAATACACCCCCCCGAAGATGTGATTCATGCACAAGGTAAAATTATTAAAGGATCACATCTGGTTCTGAACATTTTGAAGAAGGCTTGACTTCTCTCCATCCTCACCGGCTCACTCTCTTCCTCACGAACCACCATGTCCTCGCAGACGGTAGATGAAGAGACGCCGCTGTTGCATGCTCGGCAACAGAAGAAGGGCAGGACACCGATACCTTGGCGTCAATTCTCTATTATTCTGTTTCTTCAGCTTGCAGAGCCCCTCACATCCCAAGTCATCGCTCCCTTTGCTCCACAGGTACGTCGTGGTTGCGTTCCAGCATCCAAGTGCAGCCCTCTCATACGATGTGCCCAAGCTCATACGAGACATCGGTATTACGAACGGCGACGAAACACAAGTTGGATTTTATGTTGGATTGCTGGTATATCTGCCTGTTTTCTCGCAATATTTAACCCTGAATACATTTCACATCTCCACAGCATTCATTGTTCTTTGCGACCCAGGCACTCACTGTCCTCCACTGGAGTCGAGTATCAGACCATGTCGGCCGAAAACCTGTAATTTTGACAGGCTTGTTCGGGTTGTCTATTTCCATGTATTGTTTTGGTTTATCGAAGACCTTTTGGGGTTTAGTGATGAGGTGAGTCATCTCCTTGTTTGTCACAGAAGTTAACTTACTTATCACCACGCTCATATCAGTCGTGCTCTGAACGGCGCGCTAAATGGAAATATTGGTGTGATCAAAAGTATGATGGTGGAGATCACAGATTCCACAAACCTCGCACAGGCGTATGCTTATATGCCGATCGCTTGGGCGTCCGGTGCTACACTGGGGTTAGTCCCCCCTCGTGCTAGTCGACGTGGTCGGTGATGTTTACCGATTTCTGCAGACCTTACGTTGGCGGCTCCTTATCGAAGCCCGTTGATCGGTTCCCAGACGTTTTTGGGAATTGGAATTTCTTCAAAGAATATCCATACTTCTTGGCGTGTGCTGTGCCGGCGACATTCTCTGCTCTTGCTTGGGTAGTAACATACCTGTTCTTGCAAGAGGTGAGTTGACTCGCATGTACTTACTCTCTTACACTGATGGGATTTACAGACTCTGCCTAATCGCGTCCCACTCGGTCGACTGATTAAGGACAAGTTTGGCAAGAAATCCGTGGTGGAAAGTAGACCTGCCACACCTGACTCGTCCAGTGAGACTCTCGGCAGTGAGACTCTAGAAGAACGGTCCAAGGACGATGAACCCCAGCATCTTCCGTTACGTGCTCTCCTGATACCAAGGGTACTCATCGCAGCAGGAAATTATGCGACTCTCTCGTTACTAGACATCGCGTTCCGAGCCGTACAACCGCTCTTCTTTGCGACCCCGGTGGAACTTGGTGGGCTTGGCCTCGACCCGCCACGTATTGGCAATATCCTTTCCATCTACGGAGTGGTCAATGGATTGTTCCAAATTTGCTTCTTTGCGGATTTGCACGATCGGTTTGGATCCAAGGTTATTTACTCGGTTTCTATGGCTTCCTGTCTGCCCCTTGTTTTTACCTTTCCCTTGATCAATTATCTGGCACGAGCGCAGGGACTGAGTTCGATGGTATGGTCCACGGTGGGAGTGCAGCTCGCACTCTCTATGATTTTGAATTTGGCATACTGTGAGCTACAATTTGCAGTTTTCCGCGAGTCACGCACTTCTGAACGATTTCCACCAACAGCATGCGTCTTCATCTACATCGCTGCGGCATCTCCCAACCGCGCTTCGCTCGGAGCGACCAACGGAATCGCTCAGCTGTTGGTCTCGATCATGCGATCCATCGGACCCGCCTCCGCCACGTCCATGTTCTCGATCTCCATTAAAACCCTTGAACATGCGTGGTACGTCTACTATTATTTACTACTCCTCGTGGGTATCGGTATCAGCGCTTCCCTTCTTCTCCCTCGGAAACTTTGGAATTCGACAGAGTAATTTGGGGATGAATCGATGTTTGATGTATGTTTTCATATTCATATCCATGATCCGTGGTCATCGTTTCTGTGATGTCGACGATATGTTGTTTCCTTGACCCTTTTCGCTCGATGTTTCGTTGGTATTTTCGTGATACCACGTCCGCAGCCGGTATTCAGTGTTTGCATGACATCCATACATCATCTCTAGCTGTATAGACTGTAGGCAACATCTCACACATTTGCTCTTCAACTGGGGCAAATGCAAATAAAAATGTACATATATACGACTCAAACCCGGTCACACATGTCACCATCTTCCGAGTCGCATTTCGACATGACAAACGCAGACTCGAGTGTCACAGGGTCATCAGGATAGGCTCTGGTGCGCCAGTTTCCAACAAAATTCTGACCGCCGATGACGTAGCCAGTGAAGACCCAAACACCAAGCGAACTTGATTGCACGGTCTGAAAGCGAGGTTACGAGGCGAGTCTAATTCAAACCATCCACTCACAGGAACTCGGACGAGGGCTACAAGTCCGTCCCATTCGCGCACACGACCATAATATTTAAAATGATGCCACGCCTGACCATGACGATCGTCCGTCTGGGCGGGTTGTTTCTGAACTTGAGATAGCCAAAAAAATCCTCTTTCAAGGGAATGCTCACCTCGCCGACGAGGACAATGTCCAAAATGCCGTTACACTTGTTTTCGACGACCAGGTCGCTGTCCTCTTGACTGTTATCCTCATCGTCGGTGGTGTCCATGTTCGAGACGTCATCTTCGTCGTTTCTCGAGCTCTCTGCTAGGATTTCGTCCGCAAGAGCAAGGTACGCCGAATTGTCCTGGGCGAACTTGGTGTCCGACATTCTGTGATATTGACATCGTCGACACTTGGTTTCGTCGTGAAGGTCAGGCCCTCCGACTACGTATTCATTATAGACACAAGAACCTCCCTCAGACGTGATAAGAAGGCCATCCTACGTGTCACAGAAATCGTTTCAGCGCCAAATTTCACACGTGAAACCCATAAGATATCCCATACCGCAACATTCTGGAAACGCGTCGACTTAGGAAACCATGCATTGGTGAAACCACTGTCGTCGTCTTGGCCAGTGGGTACCGGTTGCTTTGAATCCACGTCCATGCAGTGGTATTCTCGGAGGCGAACATAAACCGGAGCGATCGTGAGCCCAAATGCTTGCTCGCTCAGCATAGAGGGCATTTCCAAAGTATGCATGATGTCTGCGTAGAGGCCAGCATCAGGGTACTGAAGAAAGTGATCCATCTGTCATGATGACGATTAAGAGCGAAACACCAAGGCATACCAGCATCCTCCCATGCCAAAGACCAGTTAGCAGACCATGCGAATAACGCAGCCGCTCCCGGATCGGGATAGAGGGGGAATTGCAGTCGACTAGGCGGTTCCAATCATCGTCCCAGCTCGCACTTGGTGCATGCTTTACAAAATGCTCGGCCAATTCAGTTTCATTCGTCCAATCCCAAACTGTGTTTTGGACAAGCTTGGCAGGTCGATGGTTCATCAACTCCTGGACATCTTCCTGGGTAGGGCCCACCATGGTGAGACCCAGTGTCATGGAATGTGCGCGTGTGCGTGGTAGGTGTGGAGGAACATTCACCGGAGCCTCTCGACGGGAGAAGTAGACGAGTTTGGCAGCAAGGGATGCAAGTGGAACACCGACCACAGAACCTGTGTCGTTATAATACATCATCTTCCTCTGGATACTCTTACGGGCAGGTGGATAAGGACCATGGATGGTCGCGGACGAGGCCTGAATAGGGATGGGAAACGTGAAATATGTTGGAGGAGCGTAGTAGCTGGCATACTATTCTCAGATTTGTGAGGATAAGAATTGACCGTCTAAGGAACCCTATACTCACGCGAACTGGCATGAGGACATACGGTAAGATGAGGTGTGTCAAATCCATACGCTCTGTTGGTGATTCTGTAGTGAGACGGTCTGATCGATAGAAAATCCAGGAAATCAGTAGGTCCATAGAATGCTACACACGAATTGGATCACGCTACCTCGGGTGCTTGTGAGCCATAACAGCCACATGGCCAGAGAATTAATTTCGTTTTCAGCAGGCCACCCATTTACGCTGTCCTCATAAAGTCGTTCGCGCACGAATCTGTCCACAAAATCTGGTAGGCCAGCGGTATCGAGGTGGAAACGGTTCTTGCCATCGTTCTCCGTCATCATACGAAAGCAGTTCCAAAAACTGGAAAGGACGCCATCTGCATATATATCACATCTCTTGATGGTTCTGAGAGCCATCCAGTTCAGCCGTAGTTGGGTGGAGAGAACCCGGGAATGCAATGACGCCGTGCCGTACCGCCTGATAGCGGCGGTCGAGTCAAAGTAAAGAAGAAAGAGTCGAGAATAGAGATAATTGTTCGTCGTGAAACAGAGAGAGAGGTAGACCTCTTTGCAAGTCAGGAGCAGAGATAAAATTTGGGGGTGCATATGATCCTCGTTTAGCATGAGGACGACTTGCTCAAGCACATTGGTGGGTAAGCGGCAGAGACTGGAGTTTTGATGGAGCACACTGGAAGGTGTGCAAACTGGCTCGGCATTGAGATGCTCCAATGAAGTCAGTGGTGGGCCGGATGGTTCTCTGCTGTCCATGGCTGGCGCTTCTGTTGAGGTTATGTCCCCTTCTGGCTTGTCGTGGGTGATGAACTCGGTCGGGGACTGGTTCACATTCGAGACATCCTGACGATCTTCGCTGGGGATCTCGGGATCCGCGCCTACGGCCCCCTGTCCAGAGCGTTGGATATTTGGACTTTTGTGAGTTGTCCACTGCCAGTGGGATGCATATGGGGCTCGCGCGATGCTCTGCAGGAACACGGCATCTGAGAGATGTGAGTTGTTGTAAAGACAATACAGCACAGAACTTACTATCCTGGGAGACCAACCGAAAATTTCTAGAAAGAATTGTGTCTAATTTGCCATCTTGCCTGAAATCTTCAAGTTTTGCAAGCGCCTGGGTGACATCACTAGTTTGAAACGACCTTGAAGACTGATGACACACCGTTCCAAACATTGAGCTCCAAACACTATCATGTGTGATGGCGACAGGTGCAGAGGGCGCCTGGTTCGGCAGAGTCATAGCCGGTGAACATTTGTGGAGGAATTCAGCATTGTGCACACCTTGTTCAACAGGTAACGGTTGATGACATCGGATGGGTGAACCTGAAGCAATTAGCCTTTCATTAGTCTTCACATCTCAAGCATTAAAGGAAACAAGAAATTACACAGTCTTCCGCTACGTTGTAGTCTGAGTCGCCAGATACCTCAGAACTTGGTTGGGTACTTCTCGTTGGGCTATCGAGATCAGCCGCAAGCTTGGCGGTTTGCATTTCGACGTCCGTTGGCCGAGCACCGCTGATCTTCGCCCCGCCAACCTTCGCAAGTCGAGGGCGATGTTCAAGTGCACGGGAAATTTTTGAAGGTTGTAGCCGAACGGTAGGAACATCCACATCAACCGTGACACGGTTCCCTAAAATCCCTTGTCTAATAGCAATTTTGAACCCGCGTATGAACACCGCTTGGTTTGGGAGACCATTACCGCCGTCGGTAGGTCCGACGCGCCAATCCAATGAGCGGGTAGTCTGCCACGTGTACGTCGCTGCGACATTAGCTGGCCCAACCTGAGTTGCCCTGAATCGAGCGGAAAATTCTCTTGGACCTCTGGTGTTCTGAAAAGAGGCGAGAGACCACGAGGAGGCTTTATGAAATCCAGTGATCAAATAGAGTGCGTCGTCGCTGATCATTCGACCGCGACGTCGCTTAGCAAAGTCGTACCACTCGATCCCGTTACGAGCCGCGACATCTTCGAAGATGTCTAGGTTAAGAAGTTCGTGACTCTCCGCGCCTTGAGGGAGGATTAGAAGTGCGCCGTCTGTGGACGGAAGCCTGAACTCATAGTTCAAAGTACTTGGTACACCCCTTGACGGTGTCCAGTCAGTTGAGCGCATTTCTTCATCGGCAAACTCAAATTGGCATACCTAGAAGACACCTCATCAGTCCTCGGGGGTTCATCCTGGGTAATGGAGGGGGTGGAAATGACGCAGCCAGCATTCTCTGCAGTAGGATGTGTTGCAAAGTCTATGTCGAGTGGTGTAACGTGAGTGAAGTTGTCGGGGACACCGGTAGCTCGATGGAAAGGATGATTCCGAGGAAGACATATATTGAAGAAAACATCGAAGCTTCCATTGACAGGGTTAACAACGCCGACGTCACCAATCCTGAGACCATCCGGCCGGTAGAGTAGGAGCTGGAGGCTGGGTTCAGGAGTCCACAGTGGATACCCCCGACCTGATAGCAGATGTTTTGCGTACACTTGCGCTGAATCCGGCATACTCAGTATCTGATGAGGGTTTGGTTGAATGCTGTGCTACGGCGCCTCAGGGCGCCTCCGAGTTAATGTTCACCATCGTGGTTACTAGGCGCCGATGTCTTGATCTGGCATCGCTCTGGCAGATGGAGGTTACCGTGACATTACTCTCCCCTAGATAAACCCAAGAATCGGGATGAAGACAGTCGTTCACCCTCCCAGGCCCCGGACTATGCATGTCAGTATCTTGAATTCTGTTCTGACCACAGATCCCGCATATCTAGTCAACCGTCAGCAATTTTGGTGTGGGTTGGAATGGCTTGGTGAAGGAAGAGAACAAGTGTGCGGAGTATAGACTTCGGAGTTGATGGCATGGTGTGGTTCCTACTTCTTGTTCGCCAGTGCCCGACGGCCTCACTGTATTGACAACGCTCACGAGCACCAAACATGTCCTTATTTTTGCGTCTGGTCCTAATCGCTGTGAGCTCGTTCGCCGTTCAGCTCGGCCTAGCGGCGATATTCGTTTCCCTCGCTGAGGACAGGTTTTACGACCTCTCCGGTGCAGCAGGATTTCTGACCACCACCCTCGTATCCGTTTATTACCCCTTCGTTCATTCTCGTCTTCAGGCCTTCGGAGACATCCAACGCCCTGTTCTTAGCCTCGCACCGCGTCAGCTGTTGCTCACCGCTGCGCTCGCCGTCTGGACGGGCCGCCTGGGTACGTTCCTCGCCCGACGCGCTATCAAAGCTGGCGGAGACTCGCGTTTCGCCGAGATCAAGCATGACAAAGCCAAGTTTACGGCCGCTTGGATCGCTCAAGCAACATGGGTCTTCGTGGTTGGCCTACCAGTGTACCTCGTTCGTCTTGCGCTCTTTCATACCCCATCTGAAACACTGATTTTTCTTCGCATATAGTCGAATCTGGTGCCTCTTTCGGCGCACCCTCCACTCCGCATGAGCGATTTCGCAGCGTTGGCATTTGTAGTGGCGTCTTTCGCGCTCGAAGTGACAGCCGACAGGGAGAAATCTGCCTGGCGTCGTGCACGCGATGCCAAGGAACACGATGAAAAGTTTCTCATTACGGGGCTCTGGGCCTGGAGTCGCCATCCAAAGTAAGTTCTTCCGCTCGTTCTGCCTTCCAGCCCGGGATATATGCGCCTCATACACATAAAACTCCCAGTTATGTTGGTGAACTTGGGATTTGGACGGGTATGTGGAGCCTTGCCGCGCTTTCTGGAGCGTTGTCTTGGCAGGCTGTGCTAGTTAGCGCAGCGAGTCCCATTTGGACATATCTCCTCATTCGATACGTACGTTTTCTTCTCCATCGGGGGATGTATGCGCGCATATATGGAGTGTACAGGTATCTGGCGTACCTCCGCTCGAGCGCGTGGGCAACAAGAAATTTGGGGGTGATCCCAAGTGGAAGAAATACACAGAGTGAGCCTCGTTTTCCGCATTTGTTCCTGGTTTTCTTCACCTGAAATTGTCTTTGTCAACGAAAGGACAGTCCCTGTGTTTTTCCCTTGGGGTGGGTACGAGTGACACCGTGTCTGAGAGGACACTTTGCATGTTTCATTCATAGCATCGGGTAAGGCCTTTCAATCGGAACCGCCAGTGAGCTTGACGAGTGCATACCCAGATTAATGTCTGCCAATTGGAATTGTATTCACTCAATATTTCCGTACCGTTTACCGTCTGCGCTGTACTTGACATTTTGTAGCTTGTCGACGATTGCGGTCGCCCCAGGTGCGTCCGCTTTGTTGACACACCCGTTCTACTGTTAGCCTCCAAGGTAAGTGAGAACAGGTGAGTCGATTCATTCAGCAATAGCGACGTAGTCAATACTAGCGAACTCTCGTACGCTACAACAACAAAGCAAGGCAGGGAGAAGGTTATATCGATACAGATTGTTCAGACAAGTCCAAGGTGGTCATACTGCTTCTGGTCATTTTGATATTGCCTCCCATTTCAGCTTCCACAAACCGCCGATAGGATTTCAAACACTTCGTTCTGTCTTTCTCGGAAGGTCTTGACCTTGGATATATTCAACGCAAGTGTGTTGATCCGATTAGAGAATGCGACTGTCCTCCCTTCAAGGCTCTCCCTCCGGACACGTGAATCTCCGGAACCATCGTTATGCTCTCGATCACAACCCACACCCTCCTGTAGCATTCTTCTAAGCCGCTCCAGTCGTGGGATGAATGAATCTTCTCCTCTCTGTGCTGCTTCAATAGCTGCCTCCGTATCTTCATCCCTGATTGTCTTCGCTTGTTTCCCGATATTCCCAAGTTCTATCATCAGCGGCCTCAGTGCTTCTGGGCACTCGTTCATTGTTACTCGCATCCCCGCTCCTGCATCAATGGTACCATCCGGCTCTATGGCTCTTGTACCGACCTCAAGGATAGCCATAGAGACAGATGCGAAGTAGGCACGCGGAGGGTCCCGTTTGAGGAGGCGACCGAGGGTACTATTTCCTGCAAGGACGTCCCCGAGTGCTGCGTAAAGGACCTGGCGGATCCTCTCGAGTGCAGGGGACTTGTGCGGGAATAGCGTCGGCGACGGCGTTCTAGGAGGAAACACGGATGTCGGTGAAGCAGGCGGGGAGTATTTACCCCCATATTTGGCATCCAAGCCGGATGGGCCGTCGTATACGGGTGGAGGAACAAAAGAGGCTTTGACTTTGAGAGTGGAGCCGGTGGAGCCTGCGTCGAGCGCAGCTTGGAGATCGGATGCGTAGCGGTCTTGGAAGGAGCGTCGCTGCGATATCTCGATAGCTACTGCGCGGAGATCGGCTGCGATCCCAGAGACAGAGGGATTGACTGGTTCAGAGAGTGGCGGAAGACTGCAGATGATACGGGCGAGGTCATGTTGGTGTGCTGGATTCAAGCCTTGGATCTTGGGTACTGTGGATGCCCAGACGCGAAGGAAACCGATGAAAGCTGGAGGGCAATTCGCTTCCGTGAGTTCGCGGGGTGAGGCGGACTTGGAGCCACGAGGGAGTGGGACGGATGGTGGGACGGTAGTGCAGCGCAGAGCGGCAAAATAGAGACAGAGCGCTGGTCCTTGAAGTGGATCCGGAGGTGAGATAGACTCGACTCGAATTCGGAATTTAGAACTGACCTGTGATCATGAGATCTCCCTCGGCGCTCGCAAGTATCTCGGGCTCGAGTAACCGCTCGACCTTTGCATGGGTCAGCGAGGACTTGAGGTAGCTGTGGAAGCTGTCTTGAACATATTCTTCAGAGAGTTGTTGTTCCTCGGGAATCATGGTGAGTGTAAGTGCTATTGATCTGGTCTTGCACGTCTTATTGAACGATCTTGGCGCTTGCGGAATGCAGTGCTATCCCCATGTTACGTAATCAATGGCTGCGCTACTCGGCATTTGCACAGCCTTGTGCACGGCATGTCCGCTTGGCTGAGGCCGTGTATTTGCCATGCATTTGCCATGCCTTTGTCGGTGTCAAATGACGAAATTCGTCCGCTGCGTATGTAAAAGCAGCTCAGTCGCTCCACCCATCATTCGAGTTTCCCCACCCCCACCTGTCCCCATCCACTCTGGGATTTTACGATGTCTTCCCACTTGCAAGACGTAGGCGTCAAGCTCCTCAGCGGGCGCATGGAGCAATACGCTCCTCCAGACCCTGTGTACGAGTATTATACCGATGAGCGGGGAAAACAGCGTCGCAGAAAGGTATGTCCTTTTTTTTTGGCGCGCTATGTCACCGATTCATATAACATTTTATTCTCACTCACGTTTTTTAGCGAGACGTTCCACCTGGTATCTCTGAGCGTGATGCCAAAATACTCAAAAAGGTACAGAGCCGGGCGCGTTTTCTTGACAAGAGCTTCAGCTTCTGTGGTCTCCGCTTCGGGTGGACGTTCATCATCGGCATTGTCCCAGGCGCTGGCGATGCCGCATGTGCTGCGTTGAACTACTACCTCGTCATACGCAAGGCAAAGGAGGCCGACCTTCCGTCATCGCTCATAGGAAAGATGGTGTTCAACAACGTGGTTTCTGCCGTTGGGGGACTCGTCCCAGTCCTTGGGGACATCGTCATCGCTGTGTACAAGGCCAATTCGAGGAACGCGATCCTGTTGGAGGAGTACTTGCGCGTTCGGGGACAGGAAAATTTGAAGCTGCAGGCAGATATGGAGGTCTTGGAGGGAGTGATTAGTCGGTCTGAGTCGGAGGGTATTACTCAGAATAATGGAGAGCAGGTCGAGCCGGGACCGGTTGGTAAGGAGAGCCAGACTGGGTGGAGCTTTGGTTCGTTCTTATCCCGGAAGGGGAAGTCCCCTGATGGCGATCGTGGGAGATTCGTGGAAGATATCAAGAAGTAATGCGGTGGGGCATACCTCGGGGAGTTGGAGAACATTCATTGGTCACAAAATGGGCGAATACGATTCGTACACGGACTGCTGGGGACTTTTCGGTATGACTTACTACTCGTTTCTTTCTTTAAGCACACCGAATATCTGCAACTATATTTATTCTGTACTGGTTGTATCGAATTTTTCAACCAAGATTGTACTACTACTAGTAGGCAACTCAAAACCCGTGGGAGACAGTGAGTCGGCTCTATCCTCGCACAAAGGCAAGTTGCAGCAGTCACCAGTTCACCTTTCATTAATCTTTAGCCGAGGGGATTGGAGCTTTGATATGTAGATTTGCCAACGTGACCCTTGAGCCTTATCTCCTGGGAGCGAAACACGACCAGAGACGACACCAGATGGCCTTGTGCTTTCTCATGCGATCCAAAAACAGTTTGCCACTCCAAGGTATGTCAACGACATGTGCACCTGACTTGTGCGACAAGGCTAGATGCCGTAGATTGTGTACTGGGTTGCCCTAAAGTTGGATTCGAGGCATCCCTAGCTCCCGCTTTTATCCCGTTTTTAAGATGGCTCATTATTCCCTGGATCGTGGTCGCGCAACCTGCGAGTCTTGTCAATTCACCGACTCGGAAGCTCCAATCGGATCCCGTGGCTAGATTACAACGTCGTCGGCCTGTAAACCAACATGCAAGACATCGATGATACGGCCATCCCTGGTTCCGTCTATCTCGTTGACGTGCAGGAGAGGTCGTCGGTCGTGCATGCTGACAAGACCAGCTCCATCGTACTCAGTCCGAAGCCCTCTAACGATGTTAATGACCCGCTGAACTGGACGAGACGTCGCAAGATGATACAAATAGTTTGCGTTATGATTTGTGCGTTAATGTCTCCTTCCGGAACATTTCTCTGGGCTTCTATGCTATTACCGGTGGCATTCCGTTTATGTGGTGCTGACGTCGTTCAATCTACAGATACCAGCGCAATTGGAATCGGCACGACGGTTTTATACTCCATTCTACAACCTATTTCAAACGATACTGGGATACCACTGTCGACGCTCAATGCTGGCACTGGCTATAGTACGCGAATTGTCCGCGACCACCGATTTTCCACTGAGTTTGTTCCTCTTTTCCTCCAGTGTTCCTATGTATGTGTCATTTTCGAGATGCTCACATGTTTGCATATCGCATAACCGGGTTACAGTCCTTGGATGGGGAGCACTCATCAATCAACCGCTTGCATTGACTTTCGGGAAACGAGGTATCTATCTGCTGTCGGTTCTCGGGAATACAGTGAGTTTACCGCTATCGCTTGTGATACTAGGAGGATGCTAGACGTTCACAAGGCGATGTGTCTTTGGACCCCACACATCAAGACGGAAGGTCAGTGGTAAGTTATCCACGATTCGGTTCACCCGGAGTAAGTTAATGAGCCTATCACGTTCCATAAGGATTGCGAGCAAGATCATACAAGGGTACCTTTGCACTCCGGTCGAGAGCCTTTGCGAGGTCAGCGTCGCGGACGTGGTGAGTACTTCATACAAGACGGGTAAATTACGGAATTGATACTCTTCTAGTTCTTTGCGCATGAAAGAGGAACCTATATTGGCCTCTATACGCTGTTTTTGTTCGGGTACGTAACCGAAGTAACTACACCTTCAGCTATCGCTGAGATTCTCCAAAGGTCGAACTACTTCGCTCCTCTCATCGCTGGCGTACGTGTCTATACTAGCCCACATCCTGATGCTGAGCTTTTGCAACAGTTCATATACGATGGTCAAGGATGGCATTGGGTCATGTATTGGGCGGCGATCATCAACTTTGGATCTCTCATTATCCTATTCCTCTTCATGGAAGAGGTGAGTGAACGGCCGTTTGGGAGTTTACTGTGTCGTTGCTCAAATACTTCTGCTCAGACGAACTTCGTACGGACAACCAGTGAAGCAGCTGAAGCCATCCATCTCAATAACGGAGACGACAAGTACAAAGAAAGTTCTTCAACCTCTGTGCGAGGAGAACTGATAGGAACGCCAAAAACGTTCTTGCAACGCCTCGAGTTATTCAACAGCCGATATGCCTCCAATAAAATGCTCCTCACCATGACTTATCGTCCTGTCCTCTTACTTCGCTTTCCCGTCATCTTTTGGCAGGTCCATGGCTTTAGCATTCTAACTCGGGTGGCTGATGTGGTGTCTCGTACTAGGGCCGGGTTTCAATATGGCACATGTCTCGTATGGTATAACGTGCTCAATGCCACGTGTTCTCTGATCCTCAGTGGTCCTCCGTACAACTTCCGTGCAAGCTTTGTTGGCTTGGCTTATCTCGGACCACTGATCGGAATGTTACTCGGGTAAGTCTCGGCCTAACGCCATCCCCATTAACTTGATAAAGATGTACACCCACTAGGACGTTTTATAGCGGATGGGTAGGTGACAGGTTTGCCGTCCGATACGCTCGCAGGACCCGCGGGATTCGAGAGCCTGAACATCGTCTCTGGCTCATGGTTGTTTCGCTTCTACTCTGTCCTACATCCCTGATTCTCTGGGGTGTTGGCGCCTCCAAAGGTATCCATTGGATAGGACTGGTCTTCGGTATGGGGATGATCTCGTGTTCGACCGGCATCGGATCCTCGCTCTCCATCGGGTATGCGCTCGATTCGTATAAAGACTTGAGTGGGGAGGTCATGATGGCCGTCATCCTCGTTCGGGTGAGTCTTTATGCAACCTTCCGGAACGTCGTCCGATTCTTAACATTGCTCACAGAACACGCTGTCGTTCGCGATCGTAAGTCGCTCGTCTGTTTCTGTGTCATCGCACCGATCAGGATCATGAATTGGGGGTAACTTGACAGGGATATGGAATCACCCCGTGGCTCCATATGGGTTACCAGAATACGTTCATTTCTGCCGCGTTTGTTGGGTTGGCGATCACGATGACGTTCCTTGCCGTCGTCAAGTGGGGAAAGGGATGGCGTGCCGCCAGCAGGAAGCTGTATTGGGCGTATGTTGCCAGTAGTGGCTTCAAGCATTAGAACGATTGACCAGGTTTGGTGGTGGCTTCAGGGTCTTTATCTGGATCTCTCCCTGAGGCAACAAGTTACTAGATGATCAGTACTTCCCACGTAGAATGGACGTATTTGAAGCGACACTCATTCCACGAGACCAACGACTCACGACTCGGACACCTCAATGTAGAGATCGGACGGACTCGAACAAATTTTTTCACCTCCTACAGACAACACTGGAACACTGATCGATGATACTACAAATCACAATACACAGACTCTGTCGACTGCTTGTCGAACGTAGTACAATGAGGAAACCGCTCCCCTGCCAAACTCGCTCGTCAGTCATCAATAACTCGGCGATAACTATACACCAGTACTCACTCATCCGATGATGATGTTAGCCGCGAGGTTGTTGCCCTCGTTGACCGTGAACTTGACTTCAACCTTGGTTCCGGCTGCGCTAGTCACGTTATAAACGGACAACTGTTTCTCCCTCATAAAGTCCCTCCCTCCATTGTTGTAGTACTGCGTGTTGATCAACAGGCCAGTCTGTTCGGGATTAAGACCCGTCACGGCGTCACACCAGCGCTTGTGGTTATGAACGCCGACAGCGATGAGGATTCGCTCGCCTTTGTCGGACATGAGCCTGATGGTGCCGGACGTGCCACTATCACCCATGGTAAGGGTGCAGAGACCATCTTTCTCAGACCAGGTTCCGCCTTTGGCGTAGTTGAACACGGTCTTCTCGACGACGGAGAAGTGGCCGCGAGCAGGGTTGGCCTGGTAGAGGGTAAGCTTGATAGAGTAAGACATGATTTCTAGAGCATGGAATCTTCAGTATGATGACAGCGCAGAGAACAGGGGAAAGACGGACTTGTTGGAATGAGATAGTCAATTGAAAGATTCAGCGAGAAGTGGATGGGGTGAAAGACTAGAGTGGGGGTGGTTTATATAGTGTGTTTCATGTCCGAGTTGAGCCATGTCACTCGATGAGGGGCAGAGACTTCTCTTGCACCCGGGGGGACCCAAGGCGGGGAGAAGTAGCATTCGAATTGTTCTGGGTGTTGAGGATTCATCACCGTCGTTCTCGGCCGCTCCAAAGGGCTGTCAGCTTCAAGTTAGTGGTCAGTCCAGAACGTTGAGAAACAAGAGCGCTGTCGATGTTGAGTATGTATATAGGAGAATGCACACTTACAACCCAGGACCAGAATTCTTTACCGCCATACAGCCGCCGCTGTGTTCCAAAGAAAATTGCAATTTTTGGTGGACGTGGTGGACTCGGAGCTTGAGACTTCTGACGGTTCTGATCGTGACGGAATGCACCAATGGGCGGAATTAACAACTGGCGTTACATTTGCTCGTCCTGGGTCTTCGCCAAGTCATCCTGGGCATTAGCGCGCACACGAGCGTGTTGCGCTTTCGCGAGGGCACGAACAATGGAACATAACAGGTTGCTCAATTACCTGCAACGGACCAAGTACTTTGTTGATGTGGGACCAAGACGCTCCACAGACGAAATCAATCGCCGTGTCTCGGTTGTGACCACAGGGTAAAGCATCTGCAATTACTTCAATTTTTATACGGAACCGCAGTCTGTTCCCGTCTGTGGAATTTCGGAAGGGACAAGCATCAGCGGACGTACTGCTGAGGGAGATGTTGACCACCGGTTCGCTGAATCGATGGTCTTAGCAGTGGATCGAGACCGATGGGGCTAGGAGGTCCGAATTTTCTTTAAGGCCACCCACAGCGTTACTGTTCCGTTCGGGAACTTTGCAACAGGGCGAAATGTCACAAGTATTTGTGTAGAGAAAGTTACCGATTCCGACAAGCTAGTTCACGCAACTTGAAGGCGAACTAAGGTGTGATCCGAGAAGGTTGTGGAGCTTCAACGTTTCAACTCCCGTAAAAACCGGTGATGCTCTAGCTATCATAGCCAACGCACTGGCGTCCGAGTCAGAGAGGACCGTCGGCGGCGCTGCCATGCACGGTCGAGCACGGTCACAAGTACCGGAAGAAATCACCGGATAGTAATTACTTGACTCAGTTGCACGACCTTGCAGGGACTGAGGAAGCAGAAAGTATAGTGGATGAGTTCTACAGGAAGAGGCTGAATCAACATTTGCGCGTTGGCAGATGGAAGTTGAAACAAAAGTGAGGACAAGCTCCTTCGGAACTGGCAAAATCACGTAAACCAGTGGAAACCCAGATTTCCTGCCGAGTCCTCCACTCTCTCACTCTCCAAGAATTCTTATTGTTAGACCTGTTCTTTAACGATACTCTCAAGATATTCCAGTAGCTTTCCCCTGTCGCTGGCATAGTGGCCAAAAAGTTACACACTTCAGCTATTCCATGACAAGCTAACCTACACGCGAGCTCCGTCCATCACACACACTCTGAATCAACGCCAGTATGGAGGTGTGTTCCCATGTTCCTTTACAATCCTGCATGCTTCGTCGAGCGCTTTGACTACCTCCTCAGGAAGAGGGCCCTTCGCTGAATCCTCGCAGTTTTGCTTCAATTGAGCAGCACTGCTAGCGCCTAGGATCACACCGTCCGAGGGCGAAAGGATGGAGTGGTGTTGGCACCACCTCAGCGCGATCTCAGTAAGCCGTAAATTGTATTTTTCCTGAATTTTCTTTCAATGTCAATGTCCTAGGCGCCAGTCATTAGAAAAGGAACGCACAGTAACCTCCTTGAGGAGCTCGAGAGCTTTGAAGTATCCGTCCCTGAGGTAACGGGCGCGATACATCTTACCCATGTTGGAACCGGGATCGAAGCGGCCACCCCCCGGTGCTTGTTCTTCAACTGAAGTGACTTTACCGGCGAAGAGACCACCGCTAACCAACGTAAAATTATAGGCAAAAGGCTCAGATGACAGGAATGACCCGGTGCTTACGCGAGAGGGTTGTAGATCACTAGCCTGATATCGTATTTGCGACAGCAGGGCACTAATTCGGGCTCGATTTCCCGAGTGATGGCGTTGTACATCCTAGGAGTTGATTCAGCAACGGTATAGATTTTTCCGAATACAACTCACGCTTGGTAGATCTTGGGCATGACGAAACCGTTGGCTTTGCAGATACCCACGATTTCTGCGACCTGAAATTCATCAGCTTGAAGTCAACGCGGAGGTCGTTATGATACCTGCCTCCCATGCGGTATAGTTGCTGAGGCCGAAGATCTCGCTGGGATCACGGTGAGCTCACACCTTGCGATCACTAAGTAAGGATGCTCACAATTTACCCTCCTTGTACAGGTTGTTTACTTCGCGAACGGTGTCTTCAAACGGGACACTTCTGTCGGGAGCGTGCAGGTATAGAACACGAACTTTGTCGCGTTTGAGACACTCGAGCGATGTCAAGAATGTCTTCCTCAGGTTTTCTGGCGAATGATCACCAGGTTTAACAGGGTAAACCCTTGATATCAATATCAGTATTTGTGTCTCACCCAAATGAATCAGTCGCCTCACTTGGTGTCAATGACTGCATGCCCGAGCTTGAGCTGAGATAAAATCTATTGCGAAAGGGGCTTGACACATGACATGCAATTGAGCGCTTCGAAGACTCACCTGTTCAGTTGTCCCTTCGGCGTACATCCGAGCAGTGTCCAGCTCGGTATGTCCATAGCCGAAGAAGACGTCGAGGATTTCCTGGGACTCGGTTAACGAGGATGTCCGCACGCCGTTCTTCCCCTCGAAGCCGAGGGTCATCGTGCCCTTTTGACCAGCAAAATTGATACCCGGTCAGTCACTCGACGATCGGCGATGGTGAATTAACTTACAAAGATAAGGGGGACGTGGGTCGACATGGTTGTCTGATGTGCAAAGTATGTCAGCGATGACAATTCGAAATAGCAGGATGCTGGACACTTTCCTGAATGCAAGACCTGCAAGACTTGATGATCGATATCAGTTAACGATGGTGGGTATTAGTATTTCTTCCACTGCATTCGCACTCGGACATGTCATGAGATCAGCGACTCGAGCTACGGCCCGACAGGGTTGACATTCGTGAGACCTCATTCGCTCTTCCGCTCCGTGACGCAAGAGTGAAGAATGGCTTTCTGAGCTCTTTTCCTGACCATGGACGGCTGTTGTTGTGTGCTCAACATAAGTACTAGCGATTCTCGGAATGATTCTCGATCGTCAGGCTGGGCACACTTCGGAACCATTTCACCTGACGGCTTCTTACAAGCCCCCGACGTCGCAACATCAATGCCTCCTTTCTGATGATGACCCCGCAACTGGCCATGGAAGCCCAAAGGCTCGCGCATCCGTGGAGGAATGACACTCGATTTCACCTGGAGTACTACTTGGTGGATAACTCACATCTGCCCCGCTTACAATCTATGATAAGAGAAGAGTGGTGTTCGTGAAATGTTTGGCCGCGTCATTGGACAATTGAGGGATTTACTACACTAAATTGGAGTTGCGTTTTCTGGTGAAGTACATATGTACGGTCGCCCATGTGTACCAGGTCCAATTTCGGAATTTCGAGTTTTCTTTTATTTACGACAAGTCTAATTTAAATTGTGTAAGCTATTTCATCCGAGTGGCGGTGTAAGCCAATGTTATCGTCGTCAACCCGGACTCTGCTGCTGCCATTCACACCGCCGCAATCATTGCTGCCATCCCCAGCAAATTTACGATGAACATTAGTGCCGAAAAATATGTTTCAATCACCAGACGCACGGATGGTAACACATACCTGCTTCGATCTATGAAACCTTGCTTGGGTGCGACTACTCCAACTCACCTTTCGGCGATCACACTGATTTACGTGGTGATATACGAAAGGATTGTTTGTTGGTTAGTCTATTTGTCTCTTCGGACTTGGCATTCTTATTCTATAAAACCCCCCAACAGAGTCCAACGGTCTTTCGTGTCTTCGCACCTCTCCACTCCGAGTCGCCCTTCATGGGACGATGCTCTGGATGCTCTCACGAGTTTCCACATCTTGACCATGATATCTGCGGCAAGTGTTCGAAGCTGGAAAAGGCTTCCGGTCTGGAAGAACGTGGCAACATCTTCGTATGTTGACTTCGCTGTCTCGATCAACATCCACTTGACCCAAGCAGGAGCAACCACAATGAAAAGGATGCTCAGTTGTTTATATGTGGTTACGGGCGGACCTGTGTGAGGGGTGCTCATCGTCGGAGCCCACTGCCAGTAAGCAAATCCAATATGTTCGAATAAATACTTGTGCTAATGCTGACGCGATGAACAAGATGATAGAGCTGCATCGTCATCCATGTCAACAACCCTGACAAGTTCCCACTTGCTCAACCAGATGTCGGAGCACCAGAGGAATGCCTCGCAGTACCGTCTCAATCAACGGCCGCAACCCCCTGCGCTTGCTCATGCAGCCGAGATCAAACGCAAGACTTCGCTGATGAAGAAGCAGAGCCACACGGAGGAGGTTGACATCGACTTCACATTGTGGATTTATCCGCGATGTGATGATTTTGGTAAACGTGGCAATGCGAAGAAGGTTTGTGTGATTGTGTTGTTGGTTGCGCGTAGCTGATCAACGAACAGTTCAGTATGCTATCTTCCCGCATCTCGATGCCAACCAAGGATACGAGCGATGCAATGATTGATGTCATAGTTAAGAAAGCGAAGTCCATCTATGCGACTAGCCCGACGTGTGCTACCACAGCATCTGACATGACACTCGATGTGATGTTCTCGCGGTATGTGAATGCCGAAGGAGTTGGTACTCGCATCTAAGATTTTCTGTAGTGATACTGTTCAAATTGGCGTTGTCAAGGCTGCGGGGAATATTATCAATCTCGAAGACAACCATCTCCGCAATCAGACAGTTGCAGGAGTTGTTGCAAGCCTCAAGCGTCATCGGCATTTGTCAGACAAGGATATTAAAGGGAACACTTTGACGTTACGCATCTATGGCTTTGATGACTACATGGTATGGTATCATGACTTTCTCAATGATCATTGTTGTTAACACTACATAGATCAGTGACGAGGATAAGGCAGGGGACACCAATGTCGTAGCATGGAGCAGTATTCCAGTAACTCCCAAGCGAGGACGCAAGCGAAAGTTGTCGGCTGTAGTGGGTAGGTGACCGGCTTGCTGGGGCGCTACCAATCTATTGACATTTGATTAAGATGCTACTACTGTGTCGCCATCACCAAAGAGGCCTTATCAGAGTGCCTTTCGGCCAAGAAGTGCAACTCCCGCAGCTTCCATGGCGTTATATGAACCTTTCAAATTCACGCGTTCAGTGTGTACTGCGAGTCAGGATGGAACAGTTAGCTGGGGAAATAACTCTGCAGTGGAGGAAATATTAGTTGCCACGGGTTGGCAGAGATTTGCGAAGGGAGATAAATCCCAAGGAGGATATATTGGAAAGGGATTGTCGAAGTATGCCTTCCAGGTATGTTGGTGTCTAATGTGACATATACTTGCTGACCATATAATAGGGACGAATTGGAAATGTCGACTATGCCATCCTACAATGCAAACCAATATCTTCAACCTCGATGACCAATGCTGAGGATTTGAAGAACGAGCTTGAGATTTTATGCCTCGCTGACTATTTCATGACATCATTTTATGCTCGTGCCAAATGTGCTGGTGTCGTTGGCCTTCCTAGTGAGTGCTTCGATGTTCGGGTTTCGCAATATTGACCTCTAATTTTTTTTAGAGATGAAATGGAATTTTGAGGGCTCGTTTCTTGGCCAATTGGTGAATCCGGTGCCACTGAAACCATCTGATGGCGAGGACACTCGCACTTTTCTTTGGCCTGACTTTCTTGCAACTCCATTGTTACCAATGGGAAGTATGTACAAGGAAGTGAAATTTTCGGGAAATCTAGATGTCGGTAACAACAAGGACTTACTTGGACGAGCAGCAGATGCATTCGCACACCATGCCGTGTCTGATAGTGACAAGTCCATATTGATATCTGATCTACAAGGTATGTGTTCATTGTGGCTCAAGAGTGGTCATGGAACTAAATATATATAGGTATTGTGGCACCCGACAACTCCATCATATTTTTTGACCCTCAAGCTCATACGTATGGTTATAAGTTCGTGACTTTATCGTCATTACTAACTTGATATGAGATAGTTTGGCGGGCGACTCTGGGCACTGGGACAATGGTAGCAAACAAATCCAGGAGTTCATCACCAATCACAAGTGCAATAAGTTCTGCAATGCTCTGGGATTATAACGGGTTAAGAGTCTGATCATTTACATATCTCAACTTAATCATGATTCAAGCATAATCAATTTGTAAACTCGTGAAATGACATTACATCAATGGAAGCATCGTAGAAAACGTAGCCCATACATTCTGCAAAGTTAACAAAGTCAGGTTCAGTGAGTTGAAAACCGCCTCTGCATGTGTGGCATACTCGACATTAACGAATTGAATATGACTTTCACCACCAATGTCCTTCATCAGCTGCCAAATAACATTTCGATCCACTGATTGCAAACAATTCTCGCCTCCATACTGGTCGTGCAGAGCAAATGCCACATTTGGCGAAACACCAGAAGGCAGCTTTTTTTTCTTATCACGACGTACAACATGATTGTTGAATCGATCCCGGAGCTGGTCAAGTTCTTGCTGGATTAGCTTTGGCCATAGCCAATGGACAAGCGAGCTTTTGTAGTATTAGTAACAGATAGGCAAAGAGTCAGGAATGATGTACCGTTGACGGAGATCCATATCATTGTAAAGATCTCGACCAGCCTCCCAGAAGAACTTCACATTATCACCCCATTGCTGACGAAGTGGAAGCCAGCCTCGCTCGATGGTGATGTTATGGACACTCTTCAGGAACCGGTGGGCAGGCAATTCATCAGTGGGAAGATTTGGTACAAAATGTTCCCTACAGATGATCAACAACAGTCGACTCGAACATACAGTGAGACATACCGTAGCGCATTAGCGAATCCATAAACTTGAGTGGTCTCACTGCCACAGTCCGTAGTTGTCTGCAATGGCATACCTGAAGCGGTCGTGGTTAGTACTGGAACAGCAGGCATACGAACATTCATACCGCCAAGCTTATAGACAAGACTGAGATATAAGTATGCTATAGTTGCCCCACAACGGTTGTTGGGAACAACCCACATCCCCAACCATTTGCCGGAGAACACGTCTCGAACAGCCCAAATCGGAAACCCGATGCCACTAAGTTTATCATGACCATCACCACTCCATTCATGATGTGGTCCTAGAGAAACGAGAGCGGCCACTCTTGGTATCTTCTTTGCTGTTGGTTCGCGCAGAGCAAACCCTTCAGGCTCGTGAACACGCATTTCAGTCTCGATATACTTCCTATTAAAAATGTGAGCTTGAAGATGTCGACATATACAAGTAGCAGTTACCGGGTCAAGAGTATGCCAGTGCTAGACACGATGCATTCACGAATGGTACGAGGGCCCCGACGGTTGAGCGGATCTTGCGATAGCTGATCGAGAACAAGTTGGCGCTTGGCAATGGACGACAGGGATTGTGTCGTAGCTCCACCAGCTTGCAGCCCCAGGTCTTTTCGACGACGAGCAACGGTTGTTGGACTGTGAACAAGTAAATACCTTCGAACACAACCACACTGATGACAGATACTCACGACATCTTGATATTGTGTTCCACAAGGAGGAGTTGGCTGATTTTGATGCGACTTGTGATCGCGCATCGCTGGTACTCGCGCAAGATGCGAGCAACACGCTCGTCATTCCTGAGTACTGCCTCGCACAAGAGATTAGTCATAGCGAGGGCAAGAGAACGGCGACAATACATACAGCAATCATACTGGTTTCTTCCGGTAGGGTTGTGCACTGGGGATATAGAAGAGTGGTCGAAATCACTCTCCTCGACACCAAGTGTGTCGACCTCCATCGAAAGAGCACCAAAGCACTGACCCAAAAAATGAGCACCTGCAGCATTGCAAGGAATTACCATTCACCTGTTTTATAGACGGAAAATTGCAGCGAAGCTGATGCAGAAACAAGTAAGCGCCGCTCCGAACTTGCGAGTTGGCGATGTGCACGCACCTGTATGTACGTATCAACTGTTACGCAGCCTTATACACGATGGGGTATTATCGGCTACCATTGACGTGTATAGGTGCTCCACTGTAAACCGGGGCTGGAATATTACCAAGGCGTAAACCCGGCGATGGCGACGAGTCGACGACGGCGAAAGTGCTGCATAGATGGAGTGAGGAGTGAGGGCGTGTGAAGAAAATTCCGAAATTCCGAAATTGGACCTGGTACACATGGGCGACCGTAATATGTCATTCAATATAACGGCCCTCCGGGCACCCCTGGACCCGTTAGATATGTTGTTACCTTGCTTGCAAGGTTTCTCGCGGGCTGGAGTTGTCCCACTTTTCATATGCCATGTGACTTTCACGTGACGTTTCATGCTTTGTTATTGTTTAGACGTGCTTATATAATAATCTAACTTGCAGAGCAATTTGTTTTACAGGCTTTTCAGCTGATGTGAGGAGAGTCCCAGATGCGGCCAAAGCGGAAGCTCGGGACTTGATGATCCATGAAGACGAAGGGCCAATTCAAGCAGAGTCCTTGATGCAGCCTCGAAGCCATGTCAACATCCTCAAGATAATGTGAGGAGAGTCCCGGATGCAGCAAAAGTCAACGCTCCGGACTTGATGATTCGTGACAACAGGGAGGACCAGGAGAGTCCCAGATGCGGCCAAAGTGGACGCTCGGGAGTTTATGATCCATGAAGATGGTGTGCCAATTCGAGCAGAGTTCTTGATGCAGCCTCGAAGCAGAAGTTGAGCAAGCTTTCCCTCCTTTACCATGCTCGGGATAATGTGAGGAGAGTCCCAGATGCGGCCAAAGTGGACGCTCTGGAGTTTATGATCCATGAAAATGGTGTGCCAATTCGAGCAGAGTTCTTGATGCAGCCTCGAAGCAGAAGTTGAGCAAGCTCTCCCTCCTTTACCATCCTCGGGATAATGTGAGGAGAGTCCGGCGGCATTTCCCAAGTTGTATATGCCGGTGCTAATTCATTGTTTTGTAGGTAATACAATTGTGATGAACAAGCTTAGAAATAAAACTGTAGTGGTTCATTGCTCCGGTTCGTTTTCGAGTTCTTTTTTAAGCCTTCAGAAAGAAGAAAGATAGTTGGTCAGCTGAGAATGTCAGAATTACACGTTCTGCTCACCTTTGCAGAACAAGCGCGACATCCATGACGTCGTCCTCCGTCGCATGTTGCACCGGGTACCCATGGCCAAAGCGGAATAGTAGATATGGACAGTCATATGTCCCGTTGTTGTGTAGGGTTCTGTCCAAAATACAAAAGAAGCGCTTGTAGCCGATGTTACTTTTAATCTCGACGACGCATGACTTAATTCGATGAACATTGGGAAAAAACGTTAGAATTGTTGGAATGGTGAAGTTTCCATTGTGCATCTCGGAGATGATAACGGGCATGAGACCGCTCCATCGCCCCGCCGCAATGTAATAAGCGTTCACTGCACGGTTTTCGGTTTGTTCGTCGAAGGCTGCTTGCTCATCCTGCAGACTAACCACGTAGAGTAAGTGAATTTCTTTGAATACATTGTGTTAGAGCTTACCTTTCTATAGTCGAGAGGATATCTTGTTTGTGGTCTACTGTCAGGTTCTGATAGAGTTTTGTTGTGGGGTTTCTGCAGAGCAGCAGGTATGGGCATTTAATAAATCCTGGTGGCGCGTGTTGAAGCCTGACATCGTAAAGGGCGATAATTTCGATATTAGTTCCGTGGACATGTGAAGGGTCCACGAAGACGGCCCTTTTGGTTTTGCGTCCCAGGAATAGCTGGTCGCAGACATCCACCAAATAGGTTACATTTCTGGCCGGGAACTGTTTTAGTTCGATGTCCAGAAAGCCCTCTAACAATCCGTTTCCTCGCATATATGCGGTGACGGTTGTTGTGTCGAAGAAATGAGATACAATGGACTTAGCATTGTTTCATGGTATGAACCAATCACATTTCTTCTATTGCATACTACTGCACATGTCACATTTGACATCTGTCAACTTGTGACAGATGCCCCTGTC